>CM034149.1:820113590-820142291 GCA_019776745.2 Taxus chinensis
CCGTTGATGCAGTAGCCAGATCTGAGGAAACCGACTTCGTAATAAAACGCTTAATCAGGAGGTTGAGATTGATGAAGAAGAACTTTTGGTTTTCCAAGTTGGTATAGCATAAATGAATTTTCCGGATCAGCTTATTGAACAATAAGCACGAATCCCGCATAGGTAGCGATTCCTCTCAATGAGTAAGTGACGCCTAACAAAGATGGAATCTTCGGCTGTTTGGCAACGTGCCTCAAACTTGCGTCGCATGGTAGCCCAATCGGAATGCATGCATTCAGGAGGTGATAAACCATCAGCGCTATCCTGCAATGTTTCAATGAAGAGCCGAACGGAGACATCTTCGTGGGTACTAAGGACACCGCTGTAACAAGAACGACGCAATTGCTATCAGGAGATGCTTCAGCCATCACCATTGAACTTGGGGAAGTTTTTACGTGATCACGTGGTAACTCATTCACGCACGAATTAATGCCGAGGGAGTCAAGTAAGAGGACCAATGACTGCCACCCAAGGCACAGGTGAACGCCATCCTCTGAAAAGAGTACGTACAAGGATCCGGGTATCGCGACAAGCGTAGTGCACGACAAGTTGCAGATGCTTCCCGGTTCTTCAGGGATCGATTCTCTGAACAGTGAAAGAACTTATGCTTCGGTTAGAGACCAACGCTGTTGGGAGAAGGCTGAAATATGCGGTGCAGTAACTGAAGAGTGATCAAGGTCACCTTTGGCTCGGTGAGACCGAGTGAAGACCTCATGGCCAGCTTGAAATGAAAGGAGATCTTATTAAAAATAAGGCAAATATGGGTCGCCAGACACCGAGAGGAAAGCTTTCTATATTGATCCGTATTCCCCAGCGGAGTCGCCAAAGCGGTGGTTGGAATTTTGTCAAACCAAAATCGAGGTCAACCACATACATGGGATTAAATCCCTCCTCAAGAGAAGGGGAGGCTGCTGTTTAGTGCTAATCTAAAACACAGTAAATAATATATAAAATATTCACACTAATCGAACATTGGGGGTTGGGATGAAATCTGGAAATCCACATTAACACGGATTCACGGATATGCTTTCGTAAGTGAAATAGGTTAGAAACGTACAGTGAAAGAAGCACGGTAGAAAAGAAATGGAGAACCGCTATTTCTTGCGCGAGGTAAACACAGAGCACGAAAAATCATACGAGTTTAGATCACAGATATAGTTCCGACGATAATTAGAAACACTGAGATTCTATGCAAAGAATAGCTTAAGATCTGAAACATAAGAACACTGTCTTAAATAAGATATATTTAACAACACAAAGTTCTTCAAAAACACATATCAACTTATATTCTCAAAATGATTGAAAAGAAAACACAAAGTTTTTCACCTTTCCCAATAGCCTCTTAATGCTTCAAAAATTCTCGACCTTAGAATGCACAAGCTCCCTATTTATAACAAAAAGAAGAGCTAGAGATCAAAACAGGGACAGATCCTGAAGTAGCATGCTAGGCTAAACAAGAGTTCAAATTTGCATGATTCTCGCACAGGAGATCAAGTCAAAGTAGGTGAATTAAAAATAATGACAAAACGGAAAATAAAAAGATATGTCATTCTAAAATAGAAATATCATGGGACGTTGGAACTTAATCCGAGTCATCATCTTTGATTCTTCCTTCTTTCTCTTCCTCCAGCGGAGAATGTTTGTTCCGGAAATCCTGGAACTTCCGAAATAATGCCTTGCATTTCATTTTCCATACAGCCGTGCAGTGGAATGATATTCCACACAATTTCGCAGGTCTTCAGGGATTATCACTGGCACTGCCGGGAAGCTTTTTCAACCTTTTGTGAGCTTTCTTAAGGCTCCAACGTATGTCAATCCTCACCAACTGGACCAAGACCATTCAAGGTCGAAATCATCAAGGTTCATGTTGAACAGGTTCCTCTTGAACTGTGAAGAGAAATCTGTAGGATAGGGCACTTGACGTTTCCCAACTGACACCTTGGACAAATCTCTAACGCATTTCTTTCCAGATCACTTTTCCCATCGATCAATTTATCTCTTGATTCTCTCAACTTGCTGCGGCTCGTTGCGGGATCTTTTCTGAACTTGATGGCATCCTTGAATCAGCTGAAAGTGTTTTATCTGTATGTGGAATAGAACGCCTTCTCTACCAAGAGTTTGCTGGTATTTGCTTTAGCACATTGGAGAGCTTCACAAGTCAAATCAAGCTGGTCCAAGTTCTTCAGTGATCCTCATCATCTTCTCTCCTTCCTTTCTGAATCTCTTGCCAAGGACTGATGAACTTTCACCAGTCTTGAATTACTTCCTTACTATTTTCCTTCCCTTGTTGGAAGCAACTTTTGATCATTCGTCAACCACGTCTTCTTTTTTGGGCAATCTTCTCAATCGTAGGCACCGATGAGAATCAAAATCCAGCACAGCAGAAGTAGAATAAGGTGGTATGGATTCAAGGGGTTTATTGAGCGTTTTGATCCACCTCTGTCAACTCTCCACTTTTTCCTTAAGCTCATTTCTGCTGGTTCCTTTGGGTTTCTTTCATCTCGTTTTTTGGCGCCGGACGTATGTAATCCTTTGCATCTTGCTGCGCCCCTTTTGCTGTCACTTTCCCTAGAGACACCTGGTTACCTTGTAATCAGTAGTTAGTTACATCATCTCAGTTTTGTCAGCTGAGGGATGGCAATGCTCTGCGAACTTATCTCCTGAAGCAATCCACCAAAGACCCTATTAAAAAACTGTTTTGGGTTGTCTCAGCTAATCTCCGCAGTAGAAGCCTTGAGTGGCTGAATCAAAAAAGGCTGGTAAGGGTACATCACTTTTTCCTCTTCCTCGTAGTTTGCTCGAGTAGCCATTGTGGGTACTCAGAGGAAATTGCCAATGTTGTGTATACTGGTATTCTAGCTCTCAAGGGGAGCAGTTTTACTATTGGGGGGAAACAGTAGTCAACGTGGTAGTAGTGCAATAATGAGGCACGGTTGTGGGGGAGTGTTGGTGATCACTTGGGTTCCCGCGAGAGGGGTGGAGCCCGAGAAAATAGTGTCTCTACTTGAAGAAGTGGATGGGAAATGAGGAGGCTGGAGTGGTTGTTTGAGGGGAGCACAGATTCAGTTTCCAAAGCTGAGATGCAAGGACGAAGTTTCTTTCATTTGATAATCAGCAAAGTTGAAGTCAAGAGCTGGCTTCCTCCTTCTTCTAAATAATCTCCCCTATGTCTGGTGGTGTTGGTGATTCTGGCATCAACCACCGTTTGAGCTGGAGAACAATTGAAGAGATTTGTCTTTCTTTCCTCTTCTTAGGGATCCTGATCTTTTGTAGGCCCTCAGTAGATTCTTTGTCCTTTTTCTTTGGGGAGGGCCCCACCTCCATTTCAGCCAACTTTGGAAACTTGTCATCTTTAAAATTCATGCCCCAAGAGAGAGCCAATTTTTTGTGCGAGCAAGAGAATGAGAGCCGACCTATCTGTGATAGAGGATTTTTTGCTGGCCGACCAATCAATAGGCGGGAAAACTATCGATATTTATTAAGCCCATCATAGGACATATCCACACACTTTCATTGTCAGTTGTGCCATCTGGCAAATCAGAAAGCTCTAGCGTCTGAATCTCATTAATAGTTAACCTACTATTATCTTTTCTGTGAACTGCAACTTCGTTACGCAATTACCACCCAGATATCCTCAACGGTCGGGCCTGTGCAGATGTAGGGCTCCATAGGTTCTAAGTACTCCTCGGATGTCAAAACCATCCTGAGACTTCATATGCTTCTTTAATTTCTCCTGGAGTTAACATTCAACATTTTTGGCCTTGCCACTGTTGAGCAAGTATATCTCCCATAGAAATTTGGAAGGATAATGCTGCCTTATGCTTGCTCTGTTGGAATTTGTGAAAATCCAATAGCTGTCTGACCAATTCTATTAGTATCAATCTATCCCCTGGATAGCGAGGCAGACGGAAAGGCTCTCCTGAGTACATGACCATTCGAAGGTAGGTAAACTTCTTGAACTGTAAGAAGATACATCCCCATTTAGATACCTCAGTCCAAGCTTCGTCTGATACCCTTGTCTTTCTTAGCCCCTGGGTTCAGCTGGCAAATGTTCTCGTAGAAAAAGGCGTCATTTACCCTCCTAAAATGATCCTTGGACCCCTTCTTTGTTATTTGAGGATAATACTTATAGAATGGATTTGTCGTTCTGCTTCCTTAGTCTCCAGCCCGGGATAGCTCCTCATTCCAGCTGCCTTGCATAGGCCAACATTATGAGAACATATAAAACTTTCCGGTTGACAAGACCGTCGTCATCTGGGAATCAATTTCATCACTGATAAGGGTTCCCCAGTCAATCCCTTGCTGGTTCTTCTTGATGGTGACCATAAATTGGTACATCCATCCATCAAATAAATTTGATTCCGGCAAGCCAAAAACCCGGCTCAGTAGGGTGATAATATCGTTGATTTCTTGTATGAAATCCGATCTAGGGATAGTTCTTGGAAATCTAGATGTTACTGGTTTTTGCCTTGACCAAGAACTTCTTATTGACATCCCTAATGCAATTTTCCTGGTTACTGTCCCAGGCCTTCTGAGCCGACTTGATGTCTAGGGCCCCATACTCTTCAAAATTTGGTAGTTTCAGGAGATCATCAAAATAAGCCCCATCTAGTTTGATAACTACTTCACCAGCCTGATTCCTTACGGAACGAGAAGCTGAGTCGTAGCTGGATGCACACGCCAAAACAAACTCTGGACATTGGGCAGACATGGGGAAGCCTGCTGCAAGGGGCAAGCCACTTTTAGCTAAAGCCACCATCCATGGGGTTTGAGAAGAACTCTTCACCCTATTCCAAAAGTCGTCCATATCTATGTTGCCCATTTCAGTATCCCTGATATCATAATTACAGTCGATATATGACGGGGATTCTGGTTTCTTAAATTTGTATTTCATCCTGCTAGATTTTTTGGGCCTTCTCCTGTGATGAACCAGGATCCGACATGAAGAATATTGGAATGAGAAAGGCTCGGAACTCCAGAGATGCTGTGCACACTGAAAAACCTGATTGACTGAATGCGTCGGAAGAAGAGAAGAACCCGACACGCAGAAGAAGATATCGAAAAACTTTGAGAACCCGACAGGTCTGATATGTCGGAATCTTGGCGAAACTCGACACTTGCTTTCAATGGCAGAAATAGGAGAAAACCCGGCACTCACTGTCGATGACGGAACTTAGGAGATGCTCGGCACTTAGTGTTGAGGTCAGAATGTTGAGAAACCCCGTCACTTCGAGCTTCCAATGTTCTTCAGACTTTTGAATCTGCAACACAACCTTCAAAATCCGGGAAACAAAAACAGAGTCTTTCCTTTGAATTTCTACATACACAACTTCCTTTCTTTTTTTGTTATTCATATTCCATACATCATGCAAGTAATTGGAATTTGGAAGGAACAGCACCAATCGATAGTCTCAAAAAGAAAATAAACCCTAAAAACCCAAAACCCTTTCCAAAACAACACAGAAAGAAGAAGGAAGAAAAACCCTCAACAACTGGCAAGAAATTGGAAAGAAAATACACGCAGTCGATCCAAAAAAATCAAGAATAAAGAAGGAACGAAAAATACCTTCAATTCGAGACAGGTAAAATCGAAAAAAACGATCCAGTCTGGTAACGCGAGTTTGCGGGTTTTGGGAGCGGAAGAGCATGCAAAAAATCCACGAATTAAAAATATGAACAGTAAGAATGACATGGAAATCGGCGTATTTATAAGAAAAATCAGTAATAAATACACTTCAACTTGGCACGTGCCAACTCACCGACCACTCGGCATGAATGCCATGTCAGCATGTTGGAGGAGTCCGAAAACCCGACACGAGGATATTTAGTGCATTTCGGGTTTTGGGCTTCGGAAAACATGGAGCACAAAACATGTTTTGAATCATGAATGTTCCGATGCATTGAACTTCCGAAAACCCGATTACAAAGGATTGAGCGGACTTCGGGAATCGGAGAACATGGCGCATAAAACATGTTTTGGAACATGAATGTCCCGATGCTTTAGAGTTCCGAAAACCCGAATACAAAGGATTGTCTTAACACAAGGCGGGTCTCGGGTTTCGGAAGTCACGTGACACAAAGCATGTTTTAACTCAAGTATGTTCCGATGAGTTGAATTTCCGAAAACCCGATTACAAAGGATTTTCTCATTGCAAGGCGGGTTTCGGGTTTCGGAGGTCATAAGACATAAAGCATGTTAAAACTTATGTCAAGCTGTTAGTAACACCCGAAAACCCGATTTTCTCTAAAAGAGGTCATAATGCAAAATCACTTCAAAAATTTTGTAGGGGTTATCCGATCATTTCGTTTGTGAACTCAAAACGGGGATAACACAATCCTCACCCGGCCATTCCCAAAAACCACACTACCATCAATGTTGTAATGCCCACTAAAATATCCCACTTGAGAACCAAGAACAACCTAGATTTAGTTAGAAAAATTATGGAATAATTTTTATTTTTATTTTTAAAATATGTTAACAACCAAAGTCTTAAGGACAATTGAAAATAACTTTTCCCATTATAACAATTACTAATACCACATTCTAGAACAATAAGTGTAATAATTCCACACCTAAGTCAAATCTCCTTCGGGATTAATTCAATCACTGATTATACTGACATTATAGCCAAATATTCCCTGATTGAAATTTTAGAGTTAAGGGAACAAAAAAATTAAATACCAGAGGTATTTAATTGCATGAGATCCAATACAATAGCAAGGTTTAAGTATAGGGGGAAAGAATACATATTTAAATTTATCAGAGTAAATTCTCACTTACCCATCCCCCAAAACTCTCTTAAAAGGTTCAACATGATTTTTCTCAAATTTAGCACACTAAAAACTTCCTAAAAATATTCCCATTAGAGAGAAAATTTCTTCACCTTTCCATTGATATAAAGAAGTCCTCTTAACTCCTTGTAATTCTCAAGTTATGGCCCGGCAGGCCTTGGGAGGAAACTTTTCCCAAGAGCGGGCCTATGGGCCCAAGGGAGAAATTTTTCCCAAGAGAGCCTGCGGGCCTAGGGAGGCCTTTAGCACTTTTTTCCCTTTGGGTGAAAATAAAATTTTACAGCCATAACCATTGCTGACGCCGAGGGAGGCCACGTGGTAGCTCCTTATTGGCTGTGGGACAGCGGGCCAGCGGGGAACATTTGGAATATTTGAATTTTCAAAAGGAAAGGAAAAAAGGTCCAAAAGGAACCCGCACCTGCACCGACTCGAGAAGATGCCACATTTCAGCCAACCATTGGTGGTGGGTTGGAGGGCCGATGGGGATATTATGGAAATTTTGCCAAAAATATTTCTCAAGTGTTAAGGCTTAAAGAGATCCGAGCCTCTGCCAATGCCCAACGAGGCCATGTGTTGATCAATGATTGGCTACGGGGTCCCAAGGCTAGGGAGGAAAACTTACAAATTCATCCAAATTTATTTTTGAAAGTGCTTAAGGTTATAATAAATCTGAGCCTCCGCCGGCGCCACCGAATCCACGTGTCGATCAATGATTGGCGGCGGGGCTACGGAGGAAACTTACAAATTTTTTCAAATTTATTTTTGAAAGAACTTAAGGTTAAAATCATTCCGAGCCTCCACCAATGCCACCGAAGCCACGTGTCGATCAATGATTTGCTATGGGGCGGTGGGGCCCAGAGGAAAAACTACCAAATTAACTTTTTGGACTTAGATCATTTTTACACAAAATGAAGTCCTATAGATTAGCGGAGTGGCATGAAAATTCATGAATTTGTACTTTTTAGTCAAAAAGAAAAAAAAAATTAGCCCACAGGTCTGCCCAAGAATATTTTATACATTTAAATTTGACAGTTAAATTTTTTTTTAGCCCAAAATTAAGTAAAAACTTTAGAAGGCCATAACTTTTGATTGGGAACTCAATTTTTGGAAAATGAGGACTTTCTGGAAATCTATAGACGTCCACTTTGTAGAACAACCTTAAGAATTTACTTTTGATAAGGTTTAAAGGGTTAATTTTGAGAAAACATTTTTCTGTCACTTAAAAGTGAACTGGTCATTTTAACTTATGAATTTTGTTCAAATTTGTTATTCTTTTTCCTTCAACATGTCAAATAGACATGAGGATCTTCATTTGGAAGAATGTGGGGTGGAAATCAAAAGTACTTTTGTTTGATTGATTCGCATTTCAAAAATTACCAAAGCCTACACAACATAATACCTGCAATTTTGCCTTTACTCGATTTGAAAGGTTCTTTAAAAAAATATTGAGTTTTTTAGTTTAGTTTGGGGATCACTTTGATCTCATTAATTCCAATTCAATATTTCATTTGTCTCTTATATATTTGCAGGGTTGTTTTAGAAATTTGATAAAATAATTTGCAAAGTATACAGTGAAGTAGAAATGAAGTTTGTAAATTTCAAGAACAGAGATTAAACTATCTCTTTTGCCATGCAATAAAATAGTTGAATTTATTCCATTCTAGTTTTAAATAGTTTTCTTTCCTTCAATCAAATGATAGAGACAATAATGCAACTTCTATTTTTTTCAAAATTAAACATTTCAAATGAGATAGAGCAGTGCAATATTTCTTCATACGTGCTTCCTTTTCACTTTTACAAATAGAGATTTCCTACTGTATATATTAAACATAGATTTCCAATGGAAATAATATCATATGAACAGGCAAAACACTTCTATTAATTCAAAGGAATATCTTGTAACTTCTTTCCATTTATTTTCAAAATACAACATACCTAATGCATATCTTTCTTTTCTATTCACAAAACTAAATACAAGATATATTCTTCCATAATCAATTTCAACTTTCATACCTAAAACAGAGTAGTCTTCCAACACAATAATATACAAGATCATCTGCTTCAAGGTGGCAAAGGTTACAAAATAATTTTCATGATGGACTATCAGAACTTTGTCTTCTTCCTCAATTACAATATACAGAATATAATTTCCTTCCACATTTATTCAAAAACAGAAAATAGAGTATATCTCTTTCACATTTATAATTGCAATTTTCATAGCCAATACAACACATCTTTCCATCAAAAATAATGTACAAGCTCATCCACTTCAAATTGGGAAGGGGTTACAATAATAATAATCTCAACAAGGAATGTCAAACTTGTCTTTTTCCTCTACTCCAGAACAACAACATGAATATCGTCCATTTTCTTTATTTCAATTTGATCACAAAAAAATAGGGGAAAAGAAAACACTCTCCACCCAACCAAGACATCCAATAACAAGCGGAATACACCCTCTTCATTGGCCCCTGAGACCTAACCACAATGAAATATAAGATGTGGTTCAACTCATGACAATAACAAGCTTCTGCAACACAAAAGTGATCTTTCACAAATAAAACACATTCCAAATGAAACTACAATTTGCAACCAGAGGAAAACACAACAAACAATACTCAAGCTTCATCATGCAAACCAAAGGAGCAAGAAACTATGGGGGATGCTGCTTATGCCTCCTAAGGGGAAATGGGTATCACCACCTGAGAACAAACTACTAGAATATATATCTTTTCAAATGCCCGACATGCCCTTATGCCTCCCCCAAGTACCCCTTATTCATCCCATTTCCTTATGCCTCCCTAACTTCTTATGACACCCCATAATGAGTAAAGAAACGAAATCTCTTTCATTTACAAGGCTGAACCCAAATTCTAACTCTCTCCACACTTATACCTCCCCAAAACACTTATGCCTCCCAAACAATACCCCATATTCTTCTCCTACACCATTCCTAAGCCATATACCCAAACAACCCACACACAAGCCAAAACATTCACAATAATAACATTAGCACAAATAAAAGAAGATAATTTCAAGTGTCAAGCTCTTACCTCTCCATAGTGGAGTTTGTTACAAGTCCAAACAACAAGCTCTTGAATGCAAAATAGCACAAAATCAACCAAACACAAGTATGTAAAAAGTATGCAAACTTTCTCTGAAAGCAAGAGCTCAAAACAACAAAAGAATTCACCCCAAATGAAGTATGTAAAAGTGAAGCAACCCCAAACCAAGCCAAAGAAATTTGAATATATAGAAGAGGGAAGAGAAGAGGATGAGGTGGATCCATGTAGGATGCCACTTCACACAATCTCAAATCCAACACCCCAAGTTGACTTCATTCTCCAAGGCACAATAAATAAGTGGGTCAATAATATGACATCTTTACTTACACACTCAAATCAAGTCCACACCGCATAAGGACTAAAATTAAAAGCATGTAAGAAACTACAATTAAAACATATAACTTGACTTACAAAAATGCATAATGAAGGCTAGATTTAACTCTCTCAACCATAGGTAAGATTGGTATGCAAATTTAATAGGTATGGGACAAGTTTAACTTGTCCCACAAGCCTCCAAAATCAGCCTCCAAGGATAAATTCGGATTTCAAAAGAAGTTGGAGTGTTTCATACTAAAAAATTTACTTACATATCTCTTACACATCACATACACTTATGTCACAACATTTAATACAAGAGCCAAAAAACTCCAATAATTACTTTCTTATGTCCTAATTTGATTAATTAATGTTTTACCATAAGATTACTCATATTACTTTACCATAATATATTTAAAATGAAAGGGGAACACATCACTTATAAAGCACATACATACTAAACAAAGCAACCAAATAAATAAATACACCTAACCCTTGGTCACATTTAAAGGTGATCCCCCCATGGGAATCCCTAAAAAAAATCAAACACAAACACACACACAGAGAAAATACAAGTTGTCATGGTAACCTTGTTGAATTCATCTAGAATTCCAATGTGGTTGGTCTCCAATCCCCCGATGTTTGTTGTGATAATTTAAACTTGAAAAAACACAATACCTAATAACGTCCAAATAAATATATAAAATAAAACTTCCAAAATCATCAATATATATATGAATCACAACAACATCAAGACAATCAACTATATCATCATCAAATTAATTCAATTTTTCTTAGGTCTACTCAATATATCCAAATATCACATGTCCTAATGACATCCATAAATATATAACCATGTTGAACAGTATCTCATCATCAATGTATAAAATGTCTTGAATAATACTCATGCATCATATATGAGTCAGAGTCAACAATAATCCATAATCTAGCATCTAACACCATACTAAATCAAAACTATAATAATATCCATAATATAGTCACTAATATCATGATCAATATCAAAAGTGTCGAAGGAAAGTGGGCACTACATCCCCCTCCCCTTAGACTCAACTTCCTCCTAGAATTCACTGGAAAGAGAGATAGGAACAAATGCAACAGAAAAAGGATCATTCCATTATGGGATTTCTTGCTTCAAACAAGTGTGGGTCTATAGACCCAAGTTTCGTCCAATGCAATCCAGCAAGAAGTGGGGAGATTGTAATGGATGGGTTCTAAACTTTCTGCATCCAAGGCTATGAACATTTAAATCTAGAGAGTAACTTTACGCTATCAACCAAGATACAACACACAACAATATAACAAGAAGAGTTCAAAAGAGTCTTAAGAGTAACCACCAAGTAGAGAATAATAAGGAGAATTCCATGAGTTTGAGAAATACCACATAGTTTCCCAAGGAATACAACATACTACAGTAACAAAATTTTAGGTTTCCACTAAGGTTAAATTATGCTTTCATAGTTCATTGTTTAGACAAGGCTAGCAAAATCAATCAAGAAAAAAATGTTGTACGAGAGACATGTTAACTCAAGGTCCCACAATTTGAGGTCACACAAGATGAGGTTAATCAACAAGGAAAGACACCTAAATCAACAAAACATTTACAATCGAGGAATCTATTTATGGAAAGAACTTATATAACTCAAGAGGGTACAGTCAAATTTTTATGGTAATACTAAGAAAATTCATGACCACAAGTTTTCCTACACCTAGAGTTACACACAAAATATCAAAGACCAACACTAACCAAATTAGAGATGCCAAACATTAGTAAAATAAACTCCACTAGTAGCTAACATAACAATGCAAGAAGCACCATACATTATAGCACAATGGGATTTATTTATCTTATTTTTCCTGCTCAAGCTCAAAACAACCATAAAGAGACTGTTGACAATTTTTGCACTTGTCTAAAAATAGGCAACTCGAAACTTCGTCATTACGATGAAAGCCATGGGTAAAGTATACCTAAGCTAAGGAAGTTCTGATGTTATTATTTACTACTAAATTAATTAATGATTAAGTGAAATATGTAGCTATGTGTGCTATTACAAAACGTAACAGATCACATAGTCTGCAATTTCATGATACCTTCAGTAAAAGAACACAAAGGCCCCAAAGGACAGCTATGTTGTTCTTGATAAAGACACCGAATTATAGAGTAGGTGAAGTTTTGAGTTTTGGGACAACAAACATAAGTGCACATTATAGAAATCAGAGTTCATTACTGAATGTTACAGGTTCTCATTAATTTCTTTGCTTCATGTTTAAGACATTCAATTATATGACTGAGTTGTTTAGTTCATCTATACACTCCATTCAGAAGCTTGAAATGCAGAAGGAAATACACAACTCAATTTCAAAATTCAATGTTTTATTCACAAGGAAGGTCAAATGTTTCCCACACAAGCCGTGGGATGTGACTAAAAAGTAAAGTACATCTACTGAAGAAAGAGGTACACATGCATGAAACTAGAAAGAAAAGGAATATGAGTGAACCCATCATTTCCTTTGTATATTCTTCGTTGTGCAAATTGTCCCCCTTCCAGCTTGTTCCATCTTTGTCTTCACAATTCAAAGCATGGTACCTGAAAAATTAAAAGAAAGGAATCATCAATAAAGAGCTCTAGGGTTAATCCATATTCCTACACTTGTCCTAATTCGTGCATATGGATCTCTAAACAATAGAATATATAGTAGTACCTGAAAATCAAACTACATAGCTTACTCAGAAAGAAGATAATAGAAAAGAGGAATAAGAAAATGGATACAAGAGAGGCCAAGAGCCTAATTATTTTCTAACTATTTTCTTAAGTGTGCAGAGTACAGGTTGCAGACAAGCAGAAAAGGACCATGTACATGCTGGAAAGAAGGGTTAATGTAACTCAAAACTCAGATATCTTCTGTAAAAGGAAAAGGTTACAGTACAGAACAAAGAAGATGCATGTAGACAATGTACACTTTCCAGATTTCAGTCAAGGAAGAGAGTAATTTTGGGAAAATTTTGACAGGGCTTCGCCATGTAAAATGGACATTTACGAATTTTCTAGAAATGTATATCAAGCTAAAATAAATATAAATGTAGTAAAAGTAAGATGATTACATTATTTCAACAAAGTATCTGAATCAAGGCTTATGCCTGAAAATGGTATTACATAGAATCTAAGAATTGCTTGCAATTTCGAGGACAAATACTTATAGGGAATCAAGGCATCTTAGATTACAAAATATCATAAGTAAAGATTTCTATTGTACAGTTAGCATTCTTAGTTCAGATATTAAATCTGGGTAGTAATACCTTCAAATCCACAGAATCAAATAGTATAAATGGAACTATAGGTTACAAGTAGGCATTTGGGAAAAATTGAACTCAACTAAAGACAGTATAAAAAATACACATAGTTGTTGCAAGCAACCCATTTCAGTTACAGTTTTATCAACATCATTGCAACTTTGCAAAGCTTACACTTGTCAAAATAGCATTAGAAAAAAGATACTCAATACATTTTTTTTATTCGAAGCAGAGAGCATGTTCCAGTCAAAAAAATTACATGTGGTGAAGGAAGAATCTATGGTGAAGATCTAAGCAATACTGGAATGTCAAATAAAAGGGATTATTGCATATAACTTACAACCAATTTTGAAAGAAAGGATAAATGCAAGCTATGATCTTTCATACCCTGAGAGATCAAAGCTCAAACTCTTTCAAAAAAAATGAGTGATCTTAAGTGGAAATATTATACAACATGATCATGGCCAATAAATAAGACCCACTATGGGAAGCAGGATCAAATGCAGGTGAATCAGAGGTTAAAGAATAAATTATCTCATTTGTTTTCAAAGCTTACATAATCCAAACATCAGCTAATAGATAGCCAGCACACTTAGAGCCTAGATATCCAAATTTCCAATGGAAGACAGGACTCTATGAGCATATCTACAAAACAGATCAAAATTACGAAGTATCTGAAAGTCGAGTGAAACTCACCGGTTAAAATGATCTATCAACTGCTGAGCAACCATTAAGGAGATCATCATTTTCATAAAAAGAAGGGCCCTATGGTTTCAACTAATTCCCAGAACCACAAGATCCATCAATATGCAAAGAAAGCCTAGTTCAGTTTTAAAAAGTCAAGTGTTTCAGAAGATGAAGCAGTTGAGACAAAGATTAGATCGAAATACTTAGCCAATCTTTGGTCACATCGACTAATGATCAATATATAGTTCAAATGAATTACAAAACAACACAAGCACATACCTTGGAAGCCAAGCTCAATCAGATGTAGCCGACGAAGTACAAGACTGTAGGAAAATGAATTATACCATTCTTTCAAAGAACATTCAAGGGAAGATCTAATGGAAACATGCATGATGGAGATGGCGAATGCCAAGTAATCTTCACAGATAACCGCATAAAAGCTCAAAAATGGTAGAATCTAAAAAAAAATTCTAAGCTTGAAGACAATGACAACTGGTTAATAATGACCATCGTGTCTAGATCTAGAAAGCCATTTTGAATAGAGCTCGAAGGCTCAATAATGGCAGCCATAAAGAGGAAAAATTACGGATTTCGCTATAAGATTACCAATGGAGCTCAAAATATTCAGAAAGATCTAAAGAAGGGTTTTGACTGTAGAAAGCTCATCAAATAACCAAATCTTACGAATCAAACTAACAGACTCTGAAAGATCCAAAAATGGTGAATCTCAGAAGTGATTTTCCCAGAGAACTCCATGAATCAAAATGACATATAGATCATCAAATCTAGAGGATGGAACACAAGTTGAGTTTCAGAAGCAATGAACAATGGAGTCAAACAAAAATTTGTCCAAGGGCTTCACCTGTAATGAGGTTAAAAATACAAACGAGAATGATGAAGTTAGGGCCAAAATTGACCTTTACCTCATGCATGACTCTAGAGGCGAATTAACCTAACTCAAGCACTAGTCAAATAATCATATCGATCAAAATTTCAAAAAGTACAAAGATCAAAGGTTGAAGATTACGATGTGGCTACTTTCATTGCAAACCATGGTTTCAGGATGGAAATAAAATGCATTTAATCACATGTCAAAAACCCTAAAGTCATTCTTTATGGATCGATGATCAAAAATCCAGCAGAGTACAGAGATCGACGATCACAAATGAGTCATTAAAAAATTGATGCAAAAAAGTCTAATCAAAATGGCCAATCGAACTTAGTCAAATTTGTTAAAAAAGTTCAAATTGTAAAACTTTCATCCGTAGGCCCGCAGGCCTGAAAAGGATACGTATCATCATTACAACAGAAAGCGGAAGTTCAGGCTGAACTTTAAATCTTAAAATTTTGTGAGTAAAATTTTAAGACTTTGCAGAACCACTTCCGTGCAAAAAGGGATTAGAAAATTTCCAAAATCAGGCCCGCATAAAGAAGTGTAAAATATTAAAATTTTCTGACAGCCTCGAAGGCATCAAAAGTTGAAATTGGAAAATCAAACAAGCCGCTGAGGACCATTTTTAAATTTTAAAGCCAAATTTTCCAAAAAAGCGGGCCCATAAAGGGGAAATTAAATGGCCACGAGTCAGAAGAAATCCAACAAGAAGAATAAAACTTCGCGAGGTCTGAATGTCCTCATAAGTGGCCCAAAACTTCAAAAAGGCTCCGAATGTCCGCAAAAGGACTTAAATATTGCAAAATTTTGCTCAGAAAGCCCGTGCAAAGTGGAAAAAACGTTCATCCAAGGTCCATATAGAGTTTTAGAATTTCAAAATTTGAATTATAGTGGACGGTATTTTCAATAATTCAAAGGGGCTAACCAAAGTGCATCAATAATCACCAGAAAGCCTGAAATTTCAAGACTATACACTCTCAAATGCAACAATGGCAAGCTATTACATGGTTGTGTTTAATCACAAAGGTGGCTTGAGGAGTTTGATATACCATGTGCAGCCACAAAAAAACTTACGAGCTTTAGCTCGAATGTATTATTTTCAATAATTAATAAGACCAAAAGAATGGCCAAGTCTACAGTGGGAGGCAAGTGTTCAAATCAAAGTGGTCCCCACAGTGGCACGGATTGTTTTGCAAGTAGTATTATAATTATTTTTCTCACTCAAACAGAGAGTTAAATTTTTGCATGTTCCATAAGAAAATTGATAAAACAAGAACACAAAGTGGCATGTCTAATATAGGAAAGACTTGCCTTGCAAGCAAAGCTTATTTTTAGCAAATTATATACTCTTGCTTTCTTAAAAATAGATCAGTCAACTTCAGTTGACCAATTGTAATCAAGGCTATTAAATGCCTATTTGTAATTGCATGTTCTATTTTTATTCCTTTATCTATTATTAAATAAAGGATAAAAATAAGATGCATGGGTGAGTACAAGCCTTAGGCTATTTTTAGGAAAGGGGGTTAAACTTATTTTTGCTATATATATTGTGTGCCTTTGCAAAGCACAAGAGAGAACTTCTAGAGGATGTTTTGGATATAGGAGTACTAATGAAAATTTTTTCAGTTTTTCCCTCTGAGTGTGAAGTATTTTCTGTCTTTCCAAGTTATTTTGCAGTCATGTGTATCTTTCATTAGTCTTGATGAAGTAAATTTCCTGAACAAATTATCTTACCCTGCTACAAATTCAGTCCTTTCTACTTAATTTTAATGTGCATGTTAACTTATTAGTACTGTTTTGATTCTCCCTCAGTATAATCAAGTGTTTTTCCCTTAGATATTCTTGAAGAAAAACTATTGGTTCGTGCACCAAAAATCCTTCCCAAATCAGTTGTGCATATACTCAGTCAAAGACCTCATATTAATTTGGTGTATCACCTCAGTTTTAATTATTTTCCAGTCATCTTTTACTCTCAAACTCCCAGAAATCAGTTTAGGATACACCAATAAGGAACCTGGCCTTTTAATCCTGGAGACTCACCTCAAAATAGGTATACCCACAGACCTGAGGTGTTTCCATTGTATCTACGAAAGAGAGAGATCAATTGTGCAAGCTTAGAAAACCTACAACCATCTCTCTACAGGGTGCACTTTCAAGAGATAATAATTTTTGGCATGGCCATTGGGACCACGAATCAGATCTGCATGTAAGTTACAAATTCTACATCTACAAGATTTATAGCAGTTACAAAGTCACTTTCAGGAGCAAGCTGCAGCAATTTATTCTAAAGATTTTAAAATCTTTTGGCGACTCCGTTAAGTTGATATCAGACCAGTATTGTAGCATGTTCCATGCCTAAAGTGACTACAAGATCATCGGTAAGAGGAATTCCTCCTGAGTTTGTTTCTTTACCCTTGAATTCTGCTAGAAGGAGAAGAGTTGGTAATACTTTACCTTATAATAGACCTGGTTTTGATAACCCTCCTCCTGATATTCCTTCACCATGTATCAATTTCTCTATTAACATCCCAGTTTTTCAAATGGCTATTCAACCACCAAGGAATTTTGTGACCTTTACTAATGGCAGTCCATTAGTAATCCCAAGTCTACCATGACATTCCTAATGCTGCCATGAAAAGTTTTCCATCATTCACGGGTGAAAATCAGGTTACACCTGCTAAACATATCAAAGATGTTACAGCCCTATGTGCAGTCCATAATATCACTCATGAAGACATAGCTTTAAGACTTTTAGCTGCATCTTTTAAAGGGAAGCCTTGCAATGGTATAGAAACCTAAAAATTGGAAGCATAAGAACTTGGGATAACTTAGGTGAAAAATTGCTGAAACAGTTCTAGGATAATTCAGATCATTTGTCTCTCATTGAACAATTGTCTACTATTAAAAGAGCTCCCAATGAGTTTATGTCCAGTTTCAATATCCATTTTTCCAGAACTTGGGAGAGAATTCTAGCAAGTGTCAAGCCTCAAGTTGATCATGCTTTCCTTTATTATCTTAGAGCATTAAATAGTGATATCTCAACTATGATTCAGTTAATGGGGGGAGAGACACTCCCAGCAGCCTACGATATCACTATCTGAGCTGAAAATAGTCTTATTCAAGCTGGAAAATTGGCACCAAGGCCTTCAATGCCATTTTTGGCAGATCTAGTACCCATTCCTCAGCCTATTACAATCATAGAACCTATTGTTGTAGCTCCATCAGATGATGTATTTAAAGCTTTACAGACTATGGGAAATAAATTGACTTTGATTGAAAATAGAATTGCATTACCGAGCAGACCCTATCAGGCTCCTTATCAGCAAAATCAATAGAATCAACAAAACAGGCAGCCCTATCAACAGAATCAAAATTATAGGCAGCCTTACCAGCAAAGGTAATTTGACCCAAAGGCTCCTAGTTCATCTAATGCTTTAGTCCCAGTTAATATGGCTACAGAAGAGTGGTGTCAACCTTGCAATCAACCTCATGCAGCTGCAAGTTTCCCAAATGCTTTTCTAAATCTGAATCTTGTTGCACAACCTCAATCTGAAACATTGTTCATGCCTCAAATGGAGGGTGGGCAACAAGAAACTCATGTTTAGAAAGCACCTAAACAGAATTTAGTCAGTTTTAATGAGGAGGATTTCATTGCAGTCACTACTAGGGCTCAAGGAAAAGCTACTAAAAGTCAAAAAAGAACAAAATAGGCCTATCCTACCTACTGTCACTAATAAGACAACATCTATAGTTCCAAAGTCAACCAACAACCCTGTTGTTCCTCAAAAAACAACAAGTGTTCCAGTTGATAAAGGCCATCAAAAACAACTACAACCTGATCCAAGAAGACTATTTATACCTCAGATATCCAAGGCAGCTAAAGCAGAATCAGTTTTCGCTAAGGCCTACTCTAAGATAGTTGAATCCGTCTCTAAAACAGTTGCTTCTTTCAACATTGTTGATGTAATGAAAAATCATAATGTTAACATCTCAATGTGGGACGCTCTAAGTATTCCTGGGACAACAAGATTTACTTTCTCATGAACTAGCTAAGCTATAAGATTTCTTCAAATACAACAGAAAAGGAAGTTCAGAAGATAGACATGGTCCTTGGAACATTTGAACAAGACCACATTAAAGAAGTTAAGTGGATGGTTCAGAAAGTTCTGAATGCTCATGACATCAAGAAACCACCACCATTTTATTTATCACTGATTATTGGGGAACATCTAGTTCATAATTGCATGGTGGACAGTGGTGCAAGTAGCACAGTTATGCCAAAAGCAATTGCAAAAAAATTGGGTTTGCAGTATGAGCCTACAGAAAGGAGTGTCTTACATCTTGATGGAACTGCAACTAATACAGTTGGTATAATCAAAAATTTAGAAGTGACGTTACATGCTTGCCCAAATGTTTCTATTCTGTAAGATGTTACTGTTGTGGATTTACCTCCATACTTTGCCTTATGCTTATCTAGAGATTTCATGGCAAAAATAGGAGGTTATCTCTCTTCAGATTGGTCCTTGTTTTTCACTACTCATTATGGTACCAAAGTTACTATCAATTCAGAGCCATTGGCCAGATTTCACATTGAGCCTCACTCTCCAAATGTGGTGGCTAATTATTCAGCCCTAGATCAATATGATTTTGATGAGGTAGCTCAGGTTTCAGCATTAGATGGTGTTTCTAACATGTTTATGGATGAAAAGACAGTGGAATAACATGCTCATGATCCTTTTAAGGAAGTTGAAGAACATATATTTGGTGTGTATTGTATGCATGAAGAAAATACACCACTTCCCTTACTGTCCAAAACAGAAGATTCAACAGAAGGATTTGGAAGCTTCATTTTGATGGAGCTAAGAACAAGAAAGGACAGGGAACAGGTTTGATGCTCACTTCCCCAATGAACGAAAGGTATTTCTCATCTTTGAGTCTCCAATTTTCATGTACTTGTAATGTAGCTGAGTACGAAGCTTTAATTCATGGCTTGCTTTGGGCCAGAAAGAGAGGTATCAGCATGCTACAGATTTTTGGTGACTCTGAGTTTGGTTATCAATCAAGTAAGAAATTTCAATGTTTGTAAGAATCCATTAATGAAGTCTTACAGACATAGAGTTTTAGACTTAATGGAAGATTTCGATGCTATTAACATTCAGTCTATTCCTAGAGCTGAAAACAAGCATGCAGATAGACTTGCAGCAGTTGGGGCTAGTTTTGAAGTGCTGGAACAAATTGAAAATAGAAAAATCTAGCCTCATATAAAGTTAATTGTCAGGCCCTCAATACCTGATAATGATTCAAATTGGCAAGTTTTTGAAAGTGATGATCAAATCTGTAGGTTTTTGCAGTAAGAAGTTAAGTTTTCTGTAGTTAATTAGGATAAATTACAACATTTATATGGTGACCAGATTGTTCAGTTGAAGACAAATAAATTGCCTCAAGGTCTTGGTCACATTGGAAGACATCTTCAGCACTGACAATCAATTAAGAAAGGTTAAGACTAAAATGTCAACTCACGCTGATAATTACGAAGAGATCTCGGTTGATGAAGGGAAAAAGCTATTTCTTGGAAAGGTATGTTCCTTAACTGAAAAATAGTCATTTATTAATCTTTTCAAGGATTTTAAGGATGTTTTTTCTTGGAAATACCAAGACCTGAAAGGATTTGATCCCAGTTTAGCACAACATACAATTGAGTTGCAACCAAATTCTAAACTTGTTAGATAGAAACTGGAGGCCTATAAATCCCAAAATAGAACCTCTGATGAGGAAAGAATTATCTAAGTTGATTGAATCAGGTATTATTTTTCCAAATTGTTTAGTTGTTAAACATTCAAGTTGGGTAGAAAATCTTGTTCCTATTAGGAAGAAGAATGAAAGAAATAGATTATGTGTGGATTTTAGAGACCTTAACAAAGCTTCATTAAAAGATCATTACCCACTCCCAAATATGGATCAAATTTTGAGAACAGTCTCAAGTTCAGATAGACTATCTCTTCTAGATGGTTATAGTGGATATAATCAAATTTTAGTTTAGGAAGAAGATAGATATAAAATAACTTTTACCACTAAGTGGGGTACTTATGCTTACAAAAGGATGCCTTTTGGTCTTTCAAATTCCGGTGCAATGTTTCAACGTGCAATGGACATGGATTTTCACAGCTTATTAAATAAATGCATCCTTGTTTATTTAGATGATGTTACTATATTTTCAAAATATTCTGAAGAACATCTAATGCATTTAAGGTAGACTTTTCAGTTGTGCAGGAAATTTGGAATATCTTTGAATCCACTAAAGTCTATCTTTTCAGTACATCAAGGAAAGCCTACTTGGCCATATTGTTTCTAAGAAGGGTTTAGCAATTGATCCTTTCAGGATTGAAGCCATATCACAGCTATCATTGCCCCATCATAAGAAGGCATTACAGAGTTTTCTTGGAAAAATCAACTTTGTTAGAAGATTTGTTCCAGATTTTGTAGCATTGGTTAAACCACTCACAAGCTATGCTAAAGAAAGAGAAAAATTTCTCTTGGACTAGTGAAGGGAGAGAAGGATTTGAATCAATCAAAGTAGCTATCTCTCAAGCTCCTACTCTTGCAAATCCAAATTTTGATAAAGATTTTACAATGTATGCACTCGCAGGAGCTGAAACAATCTCAGCTATCTTGACTCAATTCAATGATGAAAATATTGAACAGCCTATTGCTTTCTTTGGACAGAGTTTGCATGATTATGAAACAAGGTACACATTCCTTGAAAAGCAAGTACTTTCAGTAGTCAGAGGACTAAATAATTTCAAGTATATGCTTTCGAACAATAAAATCCATGTTCTTGTTTCTCATCCAAGTGTGAAAGCATTCTTACTAAATAAGGAGTTGAATGAGAAAAGAGAAAACTGGATAACGAAGGTCATGGAGTATGATGTTGATATTTGGGTTGCTAAGATGGTTCAAGGGAAAGGTTTGTGTGAACATCTAATTGCTGATATGGAAAAACAACAAGCTGCAGAACTAGGTGATTCAAAACAACATGCTGAAATTGTGTATCAACAATCAAAAATTATGGTTCAACAAGAAAATCAACAACCTGAGTCAGTTCAAGAGTTTCAGGAATCAAGATGGATGGCTTGATTTGATTAACTACTTGTAGCATGGGACCTATCCGGAAGGTATGGACAAAAATAAATGAAGATATTTCAGGTTACAGGTTGTACATTATATCTTTATTGATGGTGTGTTGTTCAAAAGAGATATAAATGGGATTTTGCTACGATGTGTTGATTATGATAAAGTTTAGAAAATATTATTAGAAATTCCATGAAGGACCTGTAGGAGGTCATTTCTCAGCACGTACCACAACCTTAAAAATTATGAAAGCTGGTTACTATTGGCCTAGCATATTCAAGGACTGTTTTGAATGGATTAGAAAGTGTAAAAAATGTGCTTTCTTTGTTGGAAAAGAACGTTCTAGCTTTGCTGCCCTTACAGCCTATTTCAGTTGATCAGCCTTTTATGCAGTGGGGTCTTGATTTTATTGGCATGATAAACCCACCTTCATCACAAGGACATAAGTGGATCTTAACTGCTACAGATTATTTTACATGATGGACTGAAGCAATAGCCTTGAAGGATGCTAATGAAACTTCAATACTATCCTTTTATGAAGGTATAGTTTACAGATTTGGTGTTCCAACAACTATCATATCAGATAATGCTTTAGCTTTTCTTGGTGCTAAGATAATAGATTGGGCTGTCAAACATGGAATTTATTTAAGTTCTTCATCTAATTATTACCCACAAGGTAATGGCTTAGCTGAGAGTACTAACAAGAATCTATTAAGGATCATCAAAAGAACACTTAAAGATAATCAAAGAGCTTGGCATCTGATGTTGAATTCAACACTTTGGGTTGATAGAGTGACTCCTAAAAGATCAGTTGGCAATTCACCATACAAACTTGTGTATGGGAAAAGAAGCAAGAATGCCTATTTCAGTTGAGTTACCAACATTGGATTTGCTGCATCAAATGGAGCTTCTTGAGAATGAACCATTGCAGGTTCATTATGCAGAGTTAATGGAATTACAAGAGCTAAGAGATCAAGCTCATTTGAATATGGAAAAGAATCAGAAACAAATGAAGAAGACTTTTGACAAGAAAGCCAAATTTAGAGTCTTCAATGAAGGAGATATTGTGTTAAAGTGGGATGTTGATCATGCAAAGCCAGGAAGACACATCAAAGTTTGATACAATCTGGAGTGGCCCTTACATGATTTCAGCTAGCAAGGAACACAATGCTTTTCAGCTTTCGAAGCTGAATGGAGAGGAACTTCCCATTCCTGTGAATGGTATGTTTCTCAAACACTGTTATTGAATATCTTACAGTGATTGTTAGAGTAGGATTTCCCTTAAATAAGTGCAGTTTTCTACACATTGCATTGTTTTTCAATTCAATAAGTGCATTCGTGCACGTGATCTAGTTTACCAGATCCTTTCCCAGTTTTAGTTCATTTTGGAAGGGTTGGACCTTTCAGAAAAGGCAAATTTTGGTTACATGTTTGAACTCCATGCCCAATGGACAAGAGCAAGGCACTAGTCTTTAAGCTAGCAGGCAGCTTTTCCCCACAGGATCGCCAGAAATGTTGACAATTTTTGCACTTGTGCAAAAATGGGCAACTCAAAACTTTGTCGTTACGATGAAAGTCATGGGTGAAGTATACCTAAGCTAAGGAAGTTCTGATGTTATTAGTTACTTCTGAATTAATTAATGATTAAGTGAAATCTACAGCTATGTGTGCTGTTACAAAATGTAACAGATCACATAGTCTACAATTTCATGATACCTTCAGAAAAAGAACACAAAGGCCCCAAAGGACAGCTGTGTTGTCTTGATGAAGACACTGAATTACAGAGTAGGTGAAGTGTTGAGTTTTGGGACAACAAACATAAGTGCAAATTACAGAAATCAGAGTTCATTACTGAATGTTACAGGTTCTCATTAATGTTCTTTCCTTCATGTTTAATACATTCAATTATATGACTGAGTTGTTTAGTTCATCATACACTCCATTCAGAAGCTTGAAATGTAGAAGGAAATACACAACTCAATTTTAGAATTCAATGTTTTATTCACAAGGAAGGTCAAATGTTTCCCACACAAGCCGTGGGATGTGACTAAAAAGTAAAGTACATCTACTGAAGAAAGAGGTACACATGCATGAAATAGAAAGCAAAGGAATATGAGTGAACCCATCATTGCCTTTGTATATTCTTCATTGTGCAGATTGTCCCCCTTCCAACTTGTTCCATCTTTGTCTTCACAATTCAAAGCATGGTACCTGAAAAGTAAAAGAAAGGAATCATCAATAAAGAGCTCAGGGTTAATCCATATTCCTACATTGTCCTAATTTGTGCATATGAATCTCTAACCAATAGAAGATATATAGTACCTAAAAATCAAACTGCATAGCTTACTCAAAAGAAGAAATAGAAAAGAAAATAAGAAACATGGATATAAGAGAGGCCAAGAGCCTAATTATTTTCTAACTATTTTCTTAAGTGTGCAGGTACAGGTTGCAGACAAGCAGAAAAGGACCATGTACATGCTGGAAAGAAGGGTTAATGTAACTCAAAACTCAGATATCTTCTATAAAAGGAAAAGGTTACAGTACAGAACAAAGAAGATGCATGCAGACAATGTACACTTTCTAGATTTCAGTCAAGGAAGAGAGAATTCTAGGAAAAATTTGACAGGGCTTCGCCATGTAAAATGGACATTTATGACTTTTCCAGTATCCATATCAACCTGAAATAAAGGGAAATGCAGTAAAAGTAACAGATTACAGTATTTCAATGAAGTTATGAATCAAGGTATCTGAAAATGGTATCAAAAACAAGGCTTGTAATTTCTAGAGAAAATACTTACAGGGTACATAAGGCATCTTGATTAAAAAATATCATAATGCATTTCTATTGAGTTAGCATTTTTAGTTCAATATTCTGGTCATAGTAATCTTCAACTTCAGAATCAAAGAGTATAAATGCAACTATAGGTTACAAGTAGGCATTTCAAAAAGTGAACTAAAGAAAGTGATATATAAAATGTAGAGTTTTCAAGCAACCCATTTTAGTTACAGTTTTATCAACATCATTCAACCCTAAAAAGCTTAGACTGGTCAATACACAGTCAGGAAAGCAGAGAGACTCATTTTAAGAAAACTCACATGAGGTCAATAAGAAGATCTAAGTAGCACAGTGTAGATTATTGAAAAATCAGCCATGGATCAAGATTGAGATGTCAACCCTAGATTTGAAAACTTCAACAAATATTGTCAGGATGCAATGTGGAATACTTCAAAGATGATTGAATGAAAACTCATTTATGAGGCATACAACTATAAATCATTAACAAAGAAGAATTACTCATATGTTTTCCTCATTCCAAAATGAGCAAGTTCCAGTCAGATCAATCAAAAGTGAATGGAAGAAGAACTCTACGGTGAAGAAAATCAATATTGGAATATCAAATACAAAGTATTTTGTATATATCACTACTCAGTTTTGAAGGAGAAAGTGTAAATGGAATCTACATCTAACCAGAAAAGATCCAAAGTTCAAACTCCTTTAAAAGTGGTGTTTCAACACAGCATTGGAAAGTTATACAGAATTGGCCAAAGCAAATGGAACTCAGAAACACAAGATCACATCCAATAAACAAGACCCATTCATGGGTAGCAAAGAATCAGAGTAGGAAAGAGAAGTCAGTGAAAATGAAATAGTTTTCATGTTCAAAGATAAAGAAACTCACCCTTTTCAACATTCACAGTTCAAAGTTGTAGAGGGCCTGAACTAAGGAAGACAATAAATTCCATGGAAGTTTCTAACAGAATGATCATGACAGAGCTCCAATGGCGGCCAAGGAAAAGGTAAAGATCTCAAAAACCCAGAAGCTCACATAGCTCTGAAGAAGGCAGAGGACTATCTTGCTCAAAAATTGAATCGAGCCCATACCCAGAGACCATTTTGCAGAAGTGACAGAGCTTGAAAATCTAACAATGACAGCCATCAAGAGGAACAACATAGAGCCGAGCTTGAAAATCAACAATGACACCAATAAAATTTTTCCATGGCTTCACCTGCAAGACTGAAAATCTAAATGGAATGATCAAGTTAGGGCCAAATTGACCTTTACCATGCACACTCGAGAGATGAGTTAACAGAACTCAACCAAGGTCAAGTCATCGACGATCAAAATTCAACAAGTACAAAGATCAAAGGTTGAGGATCGATCTACACTTTCAATGCAAACCATGGTTTGAGCCCTTAAAAAATGCATTTAATACATGTCAGAAACCCTAAAATCATACTTTGGAGATCGACGATAAAAAATCAACAAGTAAAGAGATCAACGCTCATAAATGGATCACCAAAATCGATGCAAAAGTCATCCAAGTGGAATGGCAGTCGTTTACCGACTTAGTCAATTTTCAAAATTTCAAATTGTCAAAATTTCATCCACAGGCCCACAGACCCAAAAGAGGACACGTGTCATCATTACAACAGAAGTGGAAAAGTGGAGGTCAGAGGTACTTTAAGTTCGAAACCTTTTGCAAAAAGGTTAAAATTTCAAAAATCTCCTGCAAGCCCGACACCCCGGAGGGCAAAAGTCAACAACAAATAGAAGTCAAAGCAAATGTGGAGCGACGGACCCTCTCTACATTTTGATACCTTTTCAGCAAAAGTTAAAATAACCAAAATAAGCTCGCAAGCCCGAAATTCTGCAAAGGAATTCAAAGTCATAAAGTTGCCCGCAGGACCGAAAGTCCACAAAGGACTTAAAAGTCACAAAAGGCTCCAAAAGTCCACAAAGGGCTCAAAACTTCAAAAAAGCCCTGAAATTCCACAAAGGACTTAAAATTTCCAAAAAAATTCCCACAGGCCTATAAAAGCAAAGGAAGAAGAATCCATGTGCCATCCAAATTATCATTTCAAGTTTTGACTTTAAAAAAAAAGAATTATAATGTATGTTTCAAATAATCACAAAGATGGCCGAAACATGGTGAAGTGCAAAGTGGTCCCCACAGTGGGTGTTTTGTAGGTATTATAATTATTTCTTTTACCCATGAACAGAAAGTTGAATTTTTTCATGCTCCACAAGAAGACAGAACAAAGAAAGAGACAAAGTTGCATGTTTACAAAGAGAAGGACTTGCCTTGCAAGCAAGCTTATTATTAGCAAATTATTTACCATTGCTTTCTTAAAATAGAACAGTCAACTTCAGTTTGACTGCATTGTAATCAAGGCTATTAATGCCTATTTGTAATTGCATGTTCTATTTTTATCCCTTTATCTATTATTAAATAAAGGATAAAAATAAGCATGCATGGGTGAGTACAAGCCTTGGGCTATTTTTTGGGAAGGAGGTGAACTTTTTTTTGCTATATATTGTGTGCCTTTGCAAAGCACAAGAGGAACTTCTAGAGGACTTTTGGATATAGGAGTACTGAAGCAAATTTTTGCCAGTTTTTCCCTCTGAGTGTGAAGTATTTTCTGCCTTCTGTCTGAGTTATTTTTCATTCTTGTGTATCTTTCATTAGTCTTGTGAAGCAATTTCCTGACAAATTACCTTACCCTGCTATAAATTCAGTCCTTTCTACTTAATTTTAATGTGCATGTTAACTTATTAGTATTGTTGTGATGTGCATGTTAACTTATTTGTGATTCTTCATCAGTATAATCAAGTGTTTTGTCCCTTAGATATTCTGTAGAAAAACTATTGGTTTGTGCATCAAAAATCCTTCCCAAATCAGTTGTGCATATACTCAGTCAAAGACCTCATATTAATTTGGTGTATCACCTCAGTTTTAATTATTTTCTAGTCATCTTTTACTCTCAAACTCCCAAAAATTAGTTTAGGATGCACCAATAAGGAACCGGCCTTTTAATCCCAGAGACTCACCTCAAAATAGGTATACCCACAGACCTGAGGTGTTTCCATTGTATCTACAAAAGAGAGAGATCAATTGTGCAAGATTAGAAAACCTACAGCCATCTCTCTACAGGGTGCACTTTCGAGAGATAAGCTGGCTAGGGAGAAGAACAAGTAACAAGGGGGTCCGACTACAATCCAAGGTGCATAGTGACAAAAGTGAATAACATCATCTTGCAATTTCTATCCTAACGGAAAAGGGGCAACAATAACAAGGTGTCACAAGAAAATATGAAGAAAATAATACTTCCCAAAATTATTTTATATCTTTAACATATGTTTCCTTAAAATTACAATAACTTAGGTCTCCAAGTACAAGACAACACGCAAGGAGGTTGCTTCTTAAACAAGAGGTAAGTCTCAATCCAAATAATACCACAACTCACACTCTTCGAGCTACAGGACGATAAGGGTATGATGACCAAAAACTCTAACAAGGAAAGGAACAAACATTTATAAACAAGAAAGTACTAAGCAACTAGAACACATTACTATCTACCAAGTGTTTCACAATTTCAGGTAGGCAACAGAACTACAGGTTCAACTATGCATTGTACTCAATACACATAAATCTTATTTATTTTTTAAATCACTAATTAATCAAAAGTTGTA
>CM034149.1:820142791-820277567 GCA_019776745.2 Taxus chinensis
CTTTTGAGATTGAACTTAGTCTTTTTTAGGTGATCAATAATATCGAAAGACCCATAAGTGGACGGGCTATCATCATTTGAAATCTTAGGTTTATCAAATTTAGGAGAAACATAAATAAATTTAGTAGCAGAATTGACAGGACTCACCTTTAGTGTAGATGAAACGGGGATAGGAGATCCTCTTTTTGCAATTACGGGGATAGTTGTCGGCTGTTCTTTAGATTTCTTGGTGGGCTGCATCACTTTCTCCCTCTGATTTTCTTCTCTCGATTCATGACAACGTATGATTCGCTATTCATGTTTGCTACTATTTCATCATAATCATCCTCATCATCTATGCCCTCAGTGGTGAATAAATTAACTCGAGATCCCTCAAGTTCATCTACTTCATCATCAACCTCTTCAACAAATTCCTCACAATCTTCATTAAACTCTTCATCTTCAGGTTCCTCAAATTCACAGGTTGTATTGACGAGAACTTTAATAGGAGGTCCTTCAAGCATTAGCCTTGTTTGAGCAGCAGGAAAACGATTTCTGGGCTAAAAATTCCTCCTTGGAACGTCTACATAGGGAGCATGCTGAGCCAATTGTTTCTTAATGGTAATGAGATCATTTGCAAGTTTTTGTAGCAATGGATCAGTATTAGGTCCATGGGTGGAAGAGGAGGAAGAAGTAGATTTAGATTTAGAAGGGTCTCTCCTCAACTTCCCTGACATGATTAAATCATCTTCGACATTAACAGCAAGAGTTTGATCTTCAGCCAATGTTGTGAGATTAGCCCTTTTTAGTGCATAGCTAACTTTAGGTGATTGAGCATTTAGGAAAAAACATTTTTGAATTTGATCTACAGGTCGAGTATTTGGTGGAATTTTGTTAATCAACCTGTTGAATCGAGCCACAAATTCTCTCATGGGATCTGATGAATCCTTCTTTATTTAAGAGGTTTGGGCTAGCAAGGCATGCACGTCTTCTGTTGGTTTGAATCAGTTTTCAAACCTAGTTCTCATTGTGTCCCAGCTAGTGATATCACCAGCCGGAAGGTGATAGAACCAATCAACAACATTATCTTGTAAAGTCTCAACGAAAAGTCTTACGGAGACATCTTCATGTTCAACTCCCAGAACTCCACATGCAACTATGAGGGCTGCGATGTGTTCATCAGGATGCACTTTACCATCGCCTTTGAATTTAGGGAACTTCTTCTAGTTACCTCTGGGTAACTCATGCAAAGGCTGAGGAAGGGCAAGGGGCCTGACACGATGACCCCAGGGTAGTGGTACCGCCATTCTTGGGAAAATGGATTGAAAAGGAACTGCAACACCAGCAAGAATCAAAGCTCGAAGATTAGGACTGATTGACTCTAAAGGAATACCACCCATAGGGATTCTATCTTGGACAGGTGGAGTACTTGTTGAACGAGTCTTTCTATTTCTTGTTGAAGGGAAAGGAAAACCCTGCTGCTCTAAAAGCTGAAACTGAGAATCTTCAATACCAAGGGCCCTTCTCCCTTGAGTAAAAAGTGGAGTCACCAGATCAAAGGATGATCAATAATTACAGAACTGGAATATGATTTCCCCAGCGGAGTCGCCAAAAATTGTTGGTCGTCAAATAGGACTTCACGAAGAGCAACAGTCAGGGGACAAGAAGTCCCTCCTCTTTAATGGGAGAGGTTCCCTTATTCAGAAACGAACCTATTTACACATATACAAAACATGATTTTATTGTGGAACTTGGATATTTACGAAAGTGTTTTCTATAAGGATCATCAATTACAAAAGGACTAAGGAATGAGAAAACGAGAACGAGTAGAAAGGCACCATTTAGACTTATAGATGATAGAGTAATTCTTTATGCATGCGAAGGTATAGTGAATTGAAACAAGATCATTTGTATCATACTAATAAGATGAAATTTGAAATACAAAAAGTTCTATTAATAACATCTGCAAGAATACAAAGCTTCTTAATATAATATAGACAAATGATCTTAACAAGATTAAATGAAAAGCTTAGGGATAAAAGAGATCAGATAGACGAAGAATGAAAATCCCTTCTGTATTGATTTATTTATGATTTATTTACACTCTCAGAAAATAAGCCAAGTTCTTCCTTTTTTAAAATGGCGAGGAGAGGCCATTATATAGTTTACAATTCAGTTACTCTTGATAACTACTTCTTTTAACTAAATATTAGTTAAGGATTGCCAATCACAATACATCAACTTATTACAATAAATCCAAGAAAAAGAATAGGAAGAGAAGAGAGGAATAAGGAGAAGAAGACAGGTGCTTATGATTGGGAGGGACCCACTGACTTCAAAATCTGCTACCTGAATCTCTTCAATGCCTCAGCTATGTCTCTGCCACATGTATATTGGTCAATTCACTCGAATCAGGGTTAAAATGAGCTCCGCATGAAAGCACTGTATCTGCACATTGCACAGAGATTGGGAAACCACAAGAAAAATCCAAACCGCTGTCATGAATCATCAGTGCCATTGGCATAGGGTTTGCAACTGTTATCCTCGACCAAAAATCACTAAATTCAAGATGGTGAACTTCACTGTCCCCGATATCAGGAACGGAAGACTCTAGTGGTGAGATTTTTTCTTGCCCCTGAAATTTGATCTTCATGTTGGTAGGAATTCGAAGGGAGAAGCTGCAAGCTAGACTTGGGAAGGAATTGCAGAGGAAAATGGATACGTGCACAAGAATTTAGATTACAAAGGTTTGAGAAAAAGATAGCAGGAAAGCAGTGTGCAAAACACATAGGGGGTTCGCTTGTTATATAGCTGTTTAGGAGAGAGAAAGGTAATGAATACACATTTAATACATACTAATTTGAAAAGCAAGGTATTCGGGTAGAGCGGGAAAAAATAGCACAAATAGCACTTATGTTCATTTGGGACATGTGGGACACGAAAGCGCAAAGTACGCGGCTCGGCCAAATCGGACGAAAATGGAACAATTCGAACTTTGGTTCTTTGAGCGAACTTGGGACATTTGGGACGTGAAAGCGCAAAAGTACGCGGCTTGGCCGAATCGAACGAAAAATGGAACAATTGGTCCGGGTGAACTTGGGACATTTGGGACAAAAATTTCCAATAGGTCCGAAAAGAATGGACTTCGGGTGAACTGGCCGATCGGGGGAACAGAGGGCCCAATTGAACTTGGGACACGCGGGACAAAAATGTCTGACAGGCCCAAAAAACACACAAAATGACCCAAAAACACAGATTTCTCAATTTCTTTGGCATTTCACATTATCAGTACAACAGAGAAAACACTTAAACTCAAAATTTTAAATTTTCACTTTCTTAAGAGCAGGGGAATTTTGAGTGGACAACAGGTTGCAAACTTAGTTCCTGTTAGAAAAAAGAATGGATATATCAGGCTAATGTGTGGATTTTTAGAAATCTGAATAGAGCATCAGTGAAAGATAATCATCCTCTGCCAAACATGGAGAATATGCTGCAGTTGGTGACTAGATCAGAGCTACTTTCTACCTTGGATAGTTTCTTCAGATACAACCAAGTAGTTGTGAAGGAATCAGAAAGAATTAAGACTGCCTTTACCACTCCTTGGGGATTATTGAAAATATGTCTATGTTAGAAAGAAGAATGGTGATATCAGGTTATATGTGGACTTCTAATGAATGCTTGAGCAACATTTCAAAGGGCAATGGATGTGGATTTTGCTGGTTATATCAATGAATTCATTGTTGTATATTTATCAAGATGATGTGACTATGTTTTCTAGGAAAATAAGTAATCCCTTGCAACACTTGGAGAAAATACTTATAAGGTGTAGAGAATTTGGTATTTCACTCAATCCAAAGAAGTTCCATTTTGGAAAGAAAAAGGCAAATTTTCTTGGTCATATTGTATCAAAGGATGGTGTCATGATTTATCCCGAGAGGGTAGAGGCCATCAGCAAGGTCCCAATTCAAATAACCAAGAAGGGAATCCAATTGTTCTTTGGGAAGATCAATTTTAGTAGAAGATTTGTATCTAAATTTGCTGAGTTGACTCTCCCCATTACTTGCATGATGAAGAAAGACCAAGTTATCAAATGGGAAGAGGCTTCCATTCAGGATTTTAATGGGATCAAAGAAGCATTGAAACATGCCCCTATTTTAGCAGCTATAAAATATAAAAAGCCTTTTCAAATGTTTTCTTTTGTTTAAGAAAACACTATAGCATTTGTTTTGTTGTAGAAGGATGATGAAGGGGATGAGAGAACAATTATATTTTTAAGTAAGGCATTGTAAGGAGATTAGGTAAAGTACACCATCATAGAGAAGAAAGCATTTTCCTTGGTGAAAGCAACAAAGGCTTTCAGACCTTACATCTTGAGCTCTAAATTTGTTGCTTTTGTTCCCCACACCATGGTGAAAGATATCTTATCAGAGATGGAGGTCTCAAGAAAAATATGCAGATGGTGTGAACAAGTTGTAAGAGTATGACATGGACATCTAAACCACAAAGTTGGTAAGAGGTTTGGGCATAGCTAAACTTATGGCCTAGAGCAACTTGCAAACCATTGAATTAAATGAAGTAGAAGAAGAAAGGGTGCATGTGCTTGAAAAGTTGGTAAGTTCTAAATGGTACAAATATATAATATTTTATCTCAAACATCTATGATTCCCTGATCATTTGAGTAAAAATCAGAAAAGAGATCTTAAGTTATCCTCTCAAAACTATGTCATTACTTATTTTGGGTTAGCTTTGAAGAACCTAGAGGGAGTGCTATTAAGATGCATTGTTGAAGATGAAGCCCCAAAGATAATTATTATTCTCCATGGAAGAGTTTGTGGGGGAAATTTTACTGGAAGAGTTACATCACACAAAATCTTGAGGGCTGGTTATTAATGGAAAACTCTTTTCAAAGATACAACTCTATTAGTAAAAAGATGTGAAATTTGTCAGAATTTTATAGAATAATGAAAGCGTCAAGCTCCCTTCCTTCGCAGCCTGTATCAATTGAAGATCCTTTCAAATAATGGGGACTGTACTTCATTGGTTAGATTTCAGACCCTTCCTGTATTGGCCATAAGTGGATTCTTGTAGCCACTGACTACTTAGCTCAGTGGGTGGGAGCAATCCTCACCAGAAAAGCAACACATCAAGTTTGTCATCGACTTCATGCTGAATCATATCATCTGCAAATTTGGAGTGCTAGTAAAGATTGTTGCTGATAATGCCATGAGTTTCATAGCTAAACCTTTGGTGGAAATGTGCAAAGAGTATGGGACTAACTTGACATATGCTTCTAACTACAATACCCAAGTAAATGGACGAGCTGAGTCCAGCAATAAAAACTTGTTGAATATCATTAGAAGAACCTTGGAGCTGAACAAAAGGAAGTGGGGTGACAAACTAAAATTTTCTTTTTGGGTTGATAGGATCACTGTTAAAAGAGCTCTGGTAAAATCCCATTTGAGTTGGTATATGGAACACAATCTCTGCTTCCCTTGCACTTGCAATTTTCCTCATTTCAGTTTTTTCAACAATACCACCAAAGGCATGTAAGGTTCAGAGAAAAGTTGAAGAAGTTGTTTGACAAGAAGGTAACTCCAAGAGCTTTAAGTGTTGGATATCTTGTGCTATTATGGGATAGAAAACATGAGAATAAGGGATAACATGGTAAATTTTATGAATTGTGGATGGGCCCTTATTCTATTGACATTCGAATTGGTGAACATACCTTCTTCTTGAAAGAATTAGATGAGGAATTACTTGAATTACCTGTTAATGGAAGGCATTTCAAACATTTCCATGATTGATTTACCATAATCAAGGTGATCTCCATTTTTATAGTGTATAGTTCTTTGGTTTCGTTCTACTCTCTTGTGTTTTTGTTCGTTCTGGTCATTGGTGACTTGGTTTTACTGGTTTCTTATTTCATTTTTAGAAGGTGGTTCTAGTTTTTTCTGCTCTTCATGTTGAATCCATTGATAAATGGGTCTTTTTGGCACTTGGTCTAATTTTTTTCTTGTGGCAATCACTGGGAGTTCCCATCCCTGAGAAGGAGCCGATGTTGGTGCCCATTTTGATCTTGCACAATTTTCCCTAGTTTTTCCTTTGGTCTGCGTGTTTTGAAATGTTTTATCTCTCAAAATGGATGAAGTGAAGCTTTCAAATCCATTTGAATGCGTTGAATTGTTTACAAAATCCAATGTCATGCCCTATTTTGAATAAATCCCCAAGTTTTCCTTGTTTTTTGCCCTAAATTTTTCAAATCCACAGGCTTTGTCGTTTTTTCTACTTTTCCCGATCATAGAAGCTCGAAAATGATCAGTTTATACTTGTATGCCTTTGAAAATCCATTCCCGTGGTTGAAAAAATGCTTGGACCCATGATTCACTAGGTTTTGTTTTAAAAAAATTCCATCCTTAGCGAAAAAAATCAGATTTGGGCATGAATGGTGAATTTCTGTGTTTTTTACGGAATGATGGGCGTCTTTTGACCATCTAATTCTTCCTCATCATACAGAAGATAAATGGACATCTTTGGTTGGTCAAGAGATAGTGGGTAAATGTTTTAACTTATCAGTTTTTGCTTTTTTGGCAAACGGGCAATTTTGGGTCCCATGGCTCCGCGATGTTTTGATTGGTTCTAATGATGATTACACGACTTCTTGTGATTGGATGTGGCACAACAGGTTTATCTTGTGAACTTGTTCTTTTTGGATACTTTGAAAAAAAAGTTCAAACTCACCCCGTGGCCTTTGCCAAGTTCTTATTGGCTAAATTCAAGTGGTGGAGAAAATTTCTTAATATTTCCTGAAGGTGTACACGTGTCACATGTTGAGCAATTTTGGGAAGGCAGGGCTTTTTTTTTTCTCTAAGGAATTTTGGAAAAAAAGAGTTAAAATGAAAATAAAATGTCTAAAGCCTGCACTGAATCAGAAAGGAACATGTGGTAGGTTTGAATAGTCAAAATAAGAATGGCGGAATACTTTGCATATTTTTGGCTTTATTTTATAAAGTAGTAAAGTAATAAAACGAAGCGCATCTGCACCAATGCCTGGATGATGGACACGTGTCATGTTTTCATCAAAGACAAAAAGGAAGGCCACCAGAGAATTTAAATTTTTTTGGCCTTTTGGGAAAAAAGGGTTAAATTTGTAAAAAAAGGGCCGCATTTCTGCTAGGGAATAATATCATGCTTAGGTCAACTTTGAAAGTGGGAAAATGGAGAAGCAGAGCTTCGGAGTTGTTTGAGGTTTTTTGCCTTTTGGGGTAAAAAGGTTTAAGTGTCTGAAAAGGGCCGTAACCCGGCTAACATAAATAAATGCCTCATTCAAATTTTTTTCAGAAGCTCAAATGCATGTCGGCAGGTCACTTGAGGATATTAAAACTTTTTCCTTTAAAAAGGATAAAGTGAAAAATTTAAGCGCGCCCCCGCAAAGTAGTTGAAGCCTATATTGAAAAAGTAAGTTGGATTAGTGGGTCACCCAGAGATTTTGAAACTTTTTAACTTTTTTCCTAAAAGGGGTTTAAAGTTATAAAAGTAAGCGTTAGCCCTGACAAAAAGGGAATTTGAAGCTTGCACGGGAATGTGGGACCCTAGAGAAAAAATTAAAATTTTGCATTTTTGGAAGAATAAGTTAAAGCTTAAAAATAAGTGCAACCCACAAGGGACTAATTTAAAACCTAAGCGGGAAAACAGAACATCAGAGAACTTTGATATTTTTTGCATTTTTGGAAAAATAAGTTAAAAATCATGAATGAGAGGCACGGTCCCGCAACGAATCATAGAAGAACATGTGGCAAGGTCAGAGGTAGAAGTGCGGGGCACACAGAGAAAATGTGGAAATTTTTCCTTTTTGGAAAAATAAAGTTTAAAGTTTGAAAATGAAGCACAGTTCCATTGGGTCTTGTGCCGAAGGCTGAAGGCGGGAATGCAGAGCTATGGGGAAATTTTGGAAAATTTTCCTTTTTCCGAAAAAGAGGTAAAATAGCATAATCAAGCCGTGATTCCAAATGAGACCCACATTGGGACACGTGTAAAGCCCGTTTCTGAAGGGTGGAGGAGCGGAGAAATTTTTCAATTTTTTTACATTTTTCCAAAAGTTATAAAATGTCAAAAGTGCTCCCAGACCCGATTCCAATCAATTTGGCAACGTGGAGGGCTCAGATTAAAAGTTAAAGGGAAAAATCAATGGTAGTTGTGCATTTTCATCAATTTGGCTACCATTGGAGCTGCAGGATGTTTGGAGATGTGATTTTTGCATCATTCTTCATCAATTTTTTGTCAAATTCATGTTTTTTTGGTCTACAAAGACCAATGGAATTGATTTGAGGGTTCAATTTGTAAATCTAAGGTTGTTTCAAAGTGGATTTTTGCTTAGGCTCGTGTAAAAACGTGAAATGTAAGATCCAAAAGTTGCAAAGTAAAATTTCAAAAGGGAAAAGATGAAATGATGAAGGGAAAGGGGTCATCATGCGCCAAGGATGAAAAACGTGCCCCTATTGAAGTAATGATGCATATTTTTGCAATAATTCATCTTTTTGAGGCACCTGACAACTTTTGAATGTTTTTCTATTAAACATCCCTTTTGGTCAAAACATGATTTAATTTTTTTAACAAACTTGATGCTTAGGATATTATTTTCTTTGGAGATAAGGGTTGGATGTAAACAAATGATATATAATGCATGTTTTGGATATGCAAAAGATCGAGGATTAAATTTCACGAGAAAATTTTGAGAAAATCTCATCTTGTGAGGATCCATATGGGAAACTTGGTTAGTTTCTTCTGTGTTAGATTTCAATAATGTTGATTTGGTTACAAGTTTATAGCCACCAACAATCTCTGAGATTTTTTAAATAACTCTCCCCTGCTGATGAATATGATAAAATTTGAATTAACTTGTGTTAAATATTTGGAAATTTTGTGTTTATTTAAATTTAGAATGTCTGCAAGTAGTTTTTGTTATTCCTATTGCAATATTACATTATAATATTTGTGAATCACATAGATCTCATCCCTCTGATAGTTTAGTGGCATTTGCAATTTCATTTCTCAGAAGAGCCTTCATATGATAGTGAAATAAACAAATTTAAAATCATTGTGACTCCTACCATGACTATAAGATTTTTTTTTAGCCTTTGAGGGTATCTTAGGCTTGATGAAATAGAGGTTGATAATGTTTAGTTAAGTTTTCCAATTTGAGCCTTCATTTTTGATCCTTGAAGTCTATGTTAAAATTATTGATCTGGGCCTCCATTGAAGAACATATTTTGGTTAAAGGAACATCCTAGTTATCCTGAAGCATTCTGTTGTTCAATCACTCCATTTTTGTAAAAATTCTCAAGGATGAAGCGAATCAAGTTCATTTCTACCTCACCTCCCACCAAAAATTCATTTAAAAACAACCAACCATACCCATACTACCCCTATTTGTCATGTATGTATAAAAATGCATAATTTTTACTACCAAAACATGTAGAAACAATCAGGTTTTCATTTTCTTTAGTGGCATGAACCTTTCTTAGAAAATATCTCCATTATCTAGAGTGACAACTCATGAGAGTTAGGTTTTGGTGCATTGATTATATTTTCTTCAAGGTCTTCTTAATAATTTCACAAGGAAGGATATCTCCATCTCGTCCACAAACGACAGGCTACAAAATGGGTCCTCTCACCATTGTTGAAAGGAAAAACCATAAAGTAGTTAGGATAGGTCAAATCCTCTTGAGGGTGCTACCCATTTCTCCACATCTGAGTGACAAAAACCAAGTTGCATTTCATCCCCAGCTACAAAACGACACACTACATGCTCTTCTTGTCTCTAAGCTTCCTGCCAAACCTGTGATGTTGTTCAGCTTCTGAGGGAGAATCAATTTGGGTACTAACATCACAAAGTCATCACAATTTACAGATGCAGACAAGGCTCAGAATTAGACTTGGGTCCTTACTTTAGCAAAGAAACTAGTTCCCAGAATCAGATTTGGGTTTTTTTGTTCTTTTGTTTGTTCTTAGGTGCCACAGGCCAAGTGGAAGATACACAAAAATTTTAAGTTTAGTAAAATTTTAAGCATTTTCCTAGAGTATTTTCATAGGGAAATCATATTTGATCACTCTTATTCACATTGGATCATACTTGTACACACCATATGCGGTGTTATTTATACTTCAGGAAGCATTCAGCAGTTAGAGAATAACATTAGAATTTTCTCCCTATAATAATTCTATTGTGGCGTGAGATCACCCAAAAAAATCACTCTTCATCAAGATTTTTGGGATTCTTTCTATAACTTTTTCTCATCACAGATCAGGTGGACATGTTCCATTTTCTACTATTTACAAATTTTTACACACTTTTTCTATGCATTCTTCTATATATACCCACATGTTTGACTACTTGTTCATTCTTCTCTTTGGCACGTCCATCGTTATGGGAAGTGGTATTCAACATCAACGCAAAACCATGACGCTCTAAGTAAATCATCAAGAACAGGTACAACATCATATCTACGCATACGTTTTCACCCTAAGGTCATTATTCATCACTTCTCTTTTTACTTCCTCTTCTTTGACATCCACACTTTTATTATCTCGACATGCTCTTCTATATTTATCTACATTGTTATTAGGTATGTATCTCCATCTACTTTATGTTACCAATATTTCACTCATAAACATAAAGTGGGGGGAAATGTAGACACTAAATCATGTAGATTGGGTACATTGCTAGGTCTTAATCACATACTACTATTCATATGCTTATTATGGAAGAAAAGTCCTAATTAATCATTATACTTGTCATATTAGTTTCCTTTCTATCCTCCCTCTCAGCCTTACAGACCTCACTTCCTAGTATGACCCTTCATACTTCACCTTTTATGGCTCTGGACACCAATGCCCAACCAAGTTGCCAACAATCAGGCGCCCTCAACCCATCTAGACACCCTAGACCTATTTTTACTTTGATAGCCCCTATTTGGATCCTTTCTAGCCGTTAGGCATCCCTATCTCTTTTGGCTCATCCTTTTAGTGATAAATTATGAAATATGAACAAGAAAAGCATATAAATATAAATTTATGTGACCAAATAAAAGAACCAATCTTTAAGCATCTATATTATCACCTAAGGTTGAATCTCACAAGAACTCAAGAGAATCTTTACATTAATCTAGAACAATTACAAGGGACAAGGGATATATTTCTTCATCACACTCATAGGAGGGAAGTTCATTTTATTCCATGCACAAATTTATTACATATTATTACATCATTTTACATCTATCTACTTTTCTTGCTATTAAGTGCGAAACACAGAAGATCCACCTAAGTCATGATTTCGTACACAAACACATATAAGTACATTGGGTATGAGATATAATGCAACACTCAGTCATAAGATCAATTTTTTGATAGGTGATGACAATCCAACACCTCATTTTACATATTTATTTTTTATTATTTGATGTTATTTTAAGGGTTTTGTAGCTGATCTCTTTATTGGAGGTTTTTAGTGACATCGTTAATCATGGTGCGACAATATAGTGACAAACAAAGGGGGTTTAAGATTAACCAAAAATATTAAAAATTCATCTCCAGAGCTCCTACGTAGACCCTGGTGCCTAGGAAGGGATCCTAGAATCTCAAGGCCCCACTACAAGTCCAAGCACCTTAGTACCTACTCCTCCTGCACTTCTGCACTTTTCAGTGCTTGGTTTTGAGGTCTTGTAATTCATTCTGTTAGTCTCCCACCTTCACACACTATGAGCATATTCAAAAAATTATCTAAGTAACCTAAATCTCTATTACACTAAGGGTTTTACTTCCTTTGCTTATTTTCTTCAGTCATTTATGTACTTTATTGTCATATATTTGTTCTAGCATATATAAGAATTTAACAAAGTAATCTATACACCATTATTTATTTTTTTGAATCAACTACATCAAGGTGTCTAGATTGTGTTCCTCACATTATATAATCCTCATCATAGAAGGGAAAAAAGGTTATATATATATATATAGATATATATATATATATATATATATATATATATATATATATATATATATAGATATATATATATATATATATATATATATATATATATCTATATATATATATATCTATATATATATATATATATATATATATATATATATATATATATATATATATCTGTGTGTGTGTGTGTGTGTGTGTGTGTGTGGTGTGTGTGTGTGTTAGTTTCATTATAAGTCATAGTGTAGAAATAATATTCTTTAATAAAGATTCCCAACTTAATAAAAGATCAAGGAGAGATAGGTATATGATCTTAAAATAATTGTAATTAAAAATTAGGTATAACTAAAGAGATATTTTATCATGTTGTATTAGGTGTTTTTCTAATTATAAGAAGTGTCTTTATTTTATAATATGGTAGGTAAATGGTCTTGATGAAAAATAAGTGGAGGAAGGAAATTGGTGATGGATTATGGTAGCCAATTCTTGTTAATCATTTTTTATAGTTTTGTAGGCTTGTCATCATTTTATTCATCTAGAGTGACCTAAATATAATGTATATTGTCACAAAACTCAAGATTTAAAACACTAGGCACGATATGAGTTATGGGAATGAAGTAGGGTTTGTCAATGAAAGAGATGGGTCTATCCCAAGGGTTAGGATAAAAATCATGCTTTTATATTTAGTTGTTATGGATGAATATAAGGCATTGATATTGATATGCTGTGACTATGCATGTGTAGTGTGTCTAAGGTTTTCGTAATAAATGATTGTAATAAATAGATCAATCAAGAACCATAATCTTAGTGTAGATGGTTTTAGGATCAATATTATTAGGAATCCAAATACAATTATGTATCTTCTGATGGTTATTATCAAATCCATGATTTAGATCTAAGAGGGGCATTTGGTGTGATTGTTCAACATTGGACCATCTCTCAAACTTTGGGACTTGTAGACTTGAGATGGATCTCTAGAGAAATTTGGCTTCTTCTTCCTAAACTACCTACCGCAAGCTACTCTAGTGCAGGAAAACTTATCTAATCCTAATCTAACTTTCCAAGGAGATGGGAAGAGAGAGAAATACATAAAAATAGAGCCTACAATAAGTTGTGATACACCAGAAAAGGAAGTGGCTAATCAAAAATCCAACTGCCTGAAGTGGAGAGAGGTGAGAAATGGAGAGGATGGATAGAAGCATCACAGACATAGAACACCATTTAAAACCCCATTAAACACAACTCCCGGAACCTGCAATAGACATAAGAGTATGCACAATATACCCTACAATGACAAGAGGCAAGAAGAGACAATAAAAAAAGCAAAGGATGGAAAAAATTCATCACAAAACATATTTTATTTCTCCAAGAGTTCACACAGTACATCATTAGTGGGAAAGAGGCAAGAAAATGCCAATACAGAGCTAGGAGAGGAGGCTTAAACTCCACATTAGACCCTAAGGAAGAAAGAGAGAGGAGGATAGGAGAGAAACAATGATCAACCTTGTAGAAAATTCCCCTCCTTTACAATATAGAGGAAGAATAAGATAGAAATGAGGGAAGAATTCGAACCCTACTCCAGCCACCCGTGGAAGAGCATTGGATTATACATACAACAATGATGGGCTTTACTGCAAGACCCATGCCTCCATGTGTTGTTCCTTACTGGGCAAGAAGGATGCCAATTATTCATCATGGCGGCAAGTGGGAGACTTGACAACCTTGAAATGGCGGACTGAAACATAATGGTGGTGGGTGAGAAGTCGGCACCAAGAGCTTTCCAAAACATCATTTCCAACTCCAAATCTAGCTGCCAGGTGAAAGATATGGCTGTCTTAACGTCAGGGTCGTGAACTCATAATATTTAAAAGAATTCATTCATGCAAGACCCACGTGGCACCCCCATGCATGTTGAAGATTTATCCCTCTATTCTCACTCTTGAAGTTGTGTCGGATTGACACATGGCATCTTCCATAGACTCCTTTGCTTCCTTTGTATTTTTCCTAAGTCCTTCCCGTTAGCGGAGATATTTTTCCCGACTCGAGACACATGGAGGCTTCGCGCTCATTTGGAAAATGCCCCTAGATTTTGCCTTTAAAGTTGCATGGACAAGACATGTGGAGGCCTCCATAGGATTTTAGACTTTTCAACAACTGACCTTTGAAGTTACGCCGATGAGGCATGTGGAAGCTTCACACTTGTTTGTGGTCTGCCTCCAGATTATAACTCTGAAGTTGTGCCGATGAGACATGTGGAGGCTTCGACTCACTCCTTTGTACTTATCTGATTCAGGCCTGCATCCCATTTCACTTCTGTTTGACCTTAGAAATGTAGAGAGCTGGCATTCATTTGCTTCTTTGCTTTGGGTTGCACCTTTAAAGTTACGCCGAGATGACACGTGGTTCTATCCGCTAGCCTTAGAATTTTCAACGGTTGATTTAAATTTTTGAGGATCTAACCATGTGGAGATCTGGCACTCATTTTGGATTTTTTGTTTTGGTCGTGCCTTTGAAATTGTGCTGATGAGGCACATGGAGGCTTCTGCCAACCCTTTTATACTTAGTCAATTTAAACAGCTGGCTTTATCCTTTTTTGGACCTAGGACACGTGGAAACTCAGCGTTTGTTTGGGACTAGCCTCCAGAGTTGATCTTTGAAGTTGCACTGAGTTGACACATGACACCTTCCGTTGGACCTGCCCTGTTTAGAATTTTCAACGGACAATTCCACTTTTTCAGGCTCTGGACATGTGGAGGGCCTGTGCTTGTTTGGGACTAGCCTTCTCTTGATGTTCCTCTTGAAGTTGTGTCGTTTAGCCACATGGCACCTTCTGTGGCATCACAACTTTACATTATGTGAAAATAATTCTCCAGGCCCATGGTTCTGCAACTTTACATTTGGTGAAAATACTTCTTTGTGCCCATCATCCCGCATTTTCCACTTAGCAAAATAAATCCTTCCTGGGCCCATGGGTCCACAATTATAACTTGTGCCTTTTGCAAAAAGTGGGAAAATTCCAAAATATCTCCCACCACCCCTCTGGTACACAATCTTCCCATTTGGTGAAAATTCTTCCCCAGGCTTGCCAGCCCGCATTTGGAAAAATATCTTTCCTAGGCCCGCCAGACCACATTTGGCAAAATATCCTTCCAAGGCCTGTCGGCCCACCATTTGCAAAATACATGAGGAGTTAGAAGGACATCTTTATATTTATGGAAAGGGGAAAAAATTTCCTATCTGATGGAAATTATTTCATGGTATCTTAAGTGATTAAAATATCTAAAAATTGATATTGAAGCACCAAGAGGGGAAACATGGTGTTAGTTGACCAAAAATAAGTGTGAGCTTATTTGTGTCAACAGTATCATTGAATCCCAAAAAATACATATACCTGGCTCACAAAGGCAAGGTCCTAGGCCATATTTAGTCAAGGGAAGGATTGCAAATTTATCCAAAAAGAGTTGAGGAAATTCAAGCATTTCCCTTGCCAAGTCATAAGAAGGCTCTTCAAAGTTTTCTAGGAAGAATCAATTTTGTTTGCATGTTTGTGGCAAATTTTTCTGCTCTTATGAATCCAATAAAACTAGTGTTGAAGAAGAACATGGCATTTAAGTGGAAATATAATGGAAAATAAATTTTTTAATCCATCAAAGAAGCCATATCCCAAGCTCTAACTCTCTTTTTCCCCCCCCCAAAAAAGTATCCAACTTGCACGCCTTTAGTGGTGAGTACACAATTTCTTTTCTGCAATCCTAGTGCAACAAAACAAAGAGGGGTCTAAAAAACCAGTCACCTTCTTTAGTCAAATTTTGGAAGACTATGAAGTGAGATACTCCTTCATTGAAAATCATGCGATCGTCGTTGTAGTGATCATGAGTTTGATGAAGTTTAAGCACCTAGTTTCAAATAACAATATCCAATTGTTAGTAACTCATTAAGAAGTCAAGGAATTCCTTTTGAACAAAGATCTGAATGAGAAATGCGTAGAATGGATCACACATTTCATGGAATATGAAATTGAAATTAAGGTCACTAAGATGGTATGATGAAAGGGATTATGTGAACAACTAGCCTTGAGTCAATAGGTTAATGCCAATAATGAAAATGGGGTTGTTTTGGTACTACAGGATGGTCAAGGGCAAGCAAATGATAAGGTGTCTATCCTTTGTTGGACTCAAAATATGATACACTTCCTACAAACATGCCTATGCCCTCCAAAAATGAGTAAAGTAAAGAGGAGATACTTCAAATTACAAGCCATTCAATATGTCCTTGTTGATGGTGTCTTATTCAAGAAAGACATCAATGGCGTTCTACTAAGATGCATTAGAACATGTCAGATTGAAAAGGTGTTACAATACTTCCATGATGGAGAGGTTAGAGGTCATTTTGCCCCACAAGTAACAGATCTCAAGATAATGAACGTAGATTATTATTGGCTCACATTGTTTAGTGACTGCTACACATGGATAAAAAGGTGAAAGAAATGTGCCTTCTTCACTGGTAAAGAAAAGTTAGCAGCGCTTCCATTGCACCCAATTTAAATTAAAAAACTATTCATGCAACGGGGATTAGACTTCATTGGGGTCCTCAATTCAAACTCAAGAAAAGGTCACAAGTGCATTATCACATGCAATAGACTATTTCACTAAATGGACCAAGGCAGTAGCGCTCAAAGAAGCCAATGAGTCTAGCATATTATACTTTTATGAAGGGATAGTGACTAGGTTTGGAGTTCCAGCCACTATCATATTAGACAATGCCTTAGCATTCCTAGGTTACAAGATCATAGAATGGGCTGTTAAGAATGGAACCTACTTGAGCACTATTCCAAAATAAGCTCACACTTATTTTGGGTCAACTGACACCATTTTCCCTTATGTGCTTCTGTTGGTATAAATTTTTTTTATCCTTTTAAAGCTGAGCAACATCACAGATTAAACATGGAGCTTAGAGATAAATAGATCATAATGTATGTCATTTTGTAGCCAGGGATGAGATCTAACTAGACCTTTGTCACTTAGATTTTGGAGAGATGGATAACACCTTCAAGAGGATTTGACCTATCCTCACTACTTTAGGTCGTGCCTTTCAACCAAGTTGTGAGGTTCCATAGTGTAAGCTCTGTTTGATGAAGGAGATGGATATATCCTTATTTTCCACAAATGGTATGAAGAAAACTTTGGGAAAGTATGATCAATACTCCATAATTTAACTCTTAAGAGTTGTCACTTCTAAAAGATAGAGATACTTTCAAAACAAGGCTAAGGTTACTGAAGACATTATGGAATCCTGATTATTCTACATATTTTAGTAAATAGATTTTGTTCCTTTGTGGACATACAGGGAAAAATAGGAGTAGTTTAGGATGGATTCATCATTGTTTTTGAATAATTTTGGTGGGATATTAAGTAGGATGAAGTTACCTATACCATATATTTGAGAGACTTCACAACAATTGGAAACCTAAATGACAGAAAGCTTCAGAATAGATAATATATTCCTTCAACCAGAATGTGTGCTTCAATGGAGGCCCAGATCAACACGTTTTCACACAATATTTAAGGATCTAACAGGAAGGAACGAGAAAAAGACTCAATAAAACATCAAAGACCCCTGGTTACTCATGCCTAAGATACACTCGAAGGCTTATAAACAATCTTTATCAATGAATGACAGTGAAGTCATTTTAAATTGTTTATCTCATCATAGGATGAAAGCTCTTCTTGAAATGAAATTACAAATGCCACTAAACTTTCACAGGGATGAGATCCTGTGTGATTCGGAGGGACTTTAACACAAGATTGTAATAAGAATAAGAAGAAATACTTGCAGACATTCTGAAATAATGCAGACATAAATTGCTCTAAGATTGACATAAATTAACTCAAAATTAATTATATTAATCAGTAGGGGAAAGCTTCCAGAGAAATATCAGTGCTCATAATGGGTATGGGTATATATCTACAACCAACTTGAAATGATAGAAAATTCCAACATAAAATACTTAACCAGTATCTTGGATTTTTGGTCCTCTCGGAGACGGGCGCTGTCAAATTTTCTCTTAAGACTTTAACCCTGACCTTTTACAGAGTATTCTCATTGGCATTTATATTACATTTCACTTTTCTCAATCATCCAATTTTCCCCCCCAAAAGATAAGATTTGAGGGACCTTTGCTTGTTATACCAATTTACCCTCAAATTGACGTTTAACCAAATTTGCAACAAAATTTGTCAGTTGGACAAATTATGAACTGATCACGTTTCTGAGACCCTCGACTAATGACTCGGATGCCATACCAAACCCTTTTTGACAGTCCTTTTAATCATTCTAATTCTTTCATGTTAAAAATCCCCATTTGTAATCATTCTCTAAGAGTGGGATTTGTACCTGTATCTAACCGGTAATCCTTTTCACTCTCGAGCAAAACAACTTTTCAATCTTTTTCCCATAACCTTCATCATTTCATTCTTTTTATCTTTTCCCTCTTTTCCCTACAACTCTAACCCCGCATCCATCTTCTCTGGTAAGTCATGTTTTTACAAGTGCCCAATTAAATCCAATTTTCAAAATATCAAACCCTTATCATCCTTGTACTCAAAAATTAAGTTCTAATCATCAATGACACTAACACACAGGTTGTCAACAAAAATGACAAGGATTAAATTCAAAAATGATGTAAAACATTTCGTATTCACATCTCCAAGAGTCTTGGAGCAAAAAAGCTGGAAAAACATGTGAAATGCATAGAAACTGTTGATTCTGCTACTTCTCAACTCTATATTAGAGTCGTCCACGTGTTTTCTTGGCACAACTACAAAGGTGAGGTACAATGGCAAGTTTTGAAACAAACACAGGCCTTCCTCCCTATGCCCTGAGCCCAAGAGAAACACCTTTTGGCCTTCGAAACATCTCAGTAAAAAAGGAGCTAGCAGAAGCCTCTATGTGTCTCAATGGCACACTTTGAGATGGTTGCCAAAAGTGAAGACACCAAACAAGCGTGGTCTCACCTTGTGTCTTAGTCTGATGGAGTTGTTTTAAAAAATTTAAGGATCAGTGGAGGGCACCATGTGTTTAGGGTCTCGAGATAGTTTTCCTTGGCCATTGAAAAGTCCAAGCAAGGGTAGAGTGAGTGGGAGCCTCCAAGTTTCCTCTTAGCGCTTCATCAAAATAACATTTAGGGGCCGGTCCCCAAACAAGTGTTGTCCCTCGACATGTCCCAGGCCTTAGAAAATTGTTTTGAAAATTTTATGTATAGAGCAGAGCCAACGGAAGCCTCAACGTGTCCCTTTGGCACAAATGTTAAGGTGGGTTCCGTGAGGTAGATCCTCAAATTAGCGCAGGCCCTCCACAAGTCCATGGTCCACCAAAGTTGCACCGGTCACATAAAAAAATTGTCTAAGTCTTGGAAAGGTAGTGGAAACCTCCACATGTCTCCCCAGTGCAACTCCAAGGTAAAACTAAAAGGTGAATTTTTAGATGAGCACCGACCCTCCACATGGACAAGCTTTGAGTAAAATCTGGCCTTAGAGTTTCAAAGCTCCCTACCGAGCCACATACAAATAGAAAGGGTTATATTTCCACTAATGTTGAGATGTAAATTTGATGGGGAAAAACAAACCCATCAAACCATAAAATGCAAGAAAATCACCATTTGCGCCTGGAAATGAATATTTCTTTAAGGACAGAAATTTTGGAAATGATATAAGGCCCAAATATGATCCTCTAAGCCACATTACAAATAGAAAGGGTTATATTTCCACTAATGTTGAGATGTAAATTTGATGGGGAAAAACAAACCCATCAAACCATAAAATGCAAGAAAATCACCATTTGCGCCTGGAAATGAATATTTCTTTAAGGACAGAAATTTTGGAAATGATATAAGGCCCAAATATGATCCTCTAAGCCACATCCAATTATTTTTCCATAGGTACTTGGGATAAAAATGATAGGGACAACAAAACGTGACTATGGAAAATGGAAGGAAGGGAAAAAACTTGATTTTTCACCCAAGTTACAAATTCTATTCATATGGATAGAGGAATGAAAAACAAATTTTAGACATTAAGTGATCCTTGACTAAGGAAGGGACTGATCATGGAAACCAAATGGAGGACACAATTTTCATGCATCAATACGGGAAGATAGAAAAGATGACATCGGCTCCGAGATAGAAAATATTTTTCATGCAAACTAAAGAATTTCAAGGACAAATGGGGTGAGATCAAATTGAGCACCAACAACGGCTCCGACTCGAGGATGGGCACTCCTTGTGAGTGCCACAAGAACAAATAGTAGACTGTCATCACCAATCTGGCACTATGATAATTCTTCACCAGGAACTCCTCGTGCTATGATTATTTACTAATGCATAGCCTTTAGTTTGGTGGGTGTAATCTGGAAACAAAACAACAAACATAACATAAGAATACCATTGACTATGATAAGATGGAATGATGACAAATCTGAAATATCAAAGTAAATTATTATATTAACATGAAATTGTTACAATCTCACCCATGAGGTACTTCAAGTGTTATTGAATTCACTTTCCTTCCACCAATACTATGGGAGAAACTTTACAATTACACCTCTTAATGACTTCTTTAACACACCTTTAAATTGATGGCTTCCTTTACACACTTCATACAATATTTCTCACTACTTCCTTCTATGCTAAATGAGGGGGGTGGCCTCTTTATTTATAGAACTTCCAGGCTTATCCATCTTATCTCTAAGATAGGATAAGAAATCCACTCTGACGAATCATATTCCATACCTTAACTCTTATCTGTACATGTAAGCTTATATCTTAAGATAAGATAAACCTTACATTTCACATGGGTTCCACATTTTTAGACTTTTTACAAATAAAATAGACAAAATATTTATGACGTCACTCCTTGTCCTTGTTACAAATATAATATTTCTAATTCCTAATCATGTAGACCCTACTTCTCTACTTATCCAAACTTTGACTTTTTAACATTTACCGGACCACTTACGACAAATATTTACTTTTTACCACAACATTCCTATTGTACTTTGACTATTACTGTACTATACATTATTGGTGGCATCCGTACTGGCATGGTGCCATTATCTTCCATCGGACGCTACTACTAATTATACTTAACAACATCCTATTCGTAATACATACATTAATGAAATAGAAATTACGGAGGAAAATTTTAGTGTCGACATCTTCCCCCTTCCTAGCTTCTACTCCATCCTCGAAGTAGACTATTCTGGTGCTTGGAAAATCTTCAACTTGTCTTGGTTGACCCATTTCGTAATGGGAGTGCCATCCAATTCCTCCAGTCGGTACATACCATTTTCATGCACAGACTGCTATTTTGTAGGGCCCCATCCATTTTGGAAGAAATTTTCTCTGTCTTCTTTTTTTGTATCTGGAATCATATACTAGAACCAAGTCATTCACATGAAATGGAGACCAACAGATCTTTTGATCAAAGTATTCCTTCTGCTTCATTTTCTTCTTATAGCTTATATCCTTAGCTATTTCCCTCATTTCCTCTAGCAAATGAAGATGTACCAACCTTTCTTTTACTGAATCACTTTCATCCATCCTTTCATTTTCCATAACTCTGACCGTGGGAATATCAAACTCAATAGGAAGAACTGGATCAATGCCATAAGCCAACTGAAATAGGGAGTATCCTATTGCTGACTTTGATGTTGCCCTATATGCCCACAATGTTGCATGAATTCTCTTATCCCATTTATGTACCTACAAGGCTACATCTTTTGCTAGAATTTGACACAACACAAAATTTGTTCGTTCCACCTGTCCATTTGTGCTTGGCTTGCATGTTGTTTGCTTTCCTGTGCTTAATAGAAAACTTATTGACTAGGGCTTCTACCACCTCATTAATGAAGTGGCTTCCTTGATCTGTTACAATTTCTAATGGACAACCAAATTCTGGTGACAATGTGTTCATATATGAACCTTGCCACTTCATCCATGGAAGTTGTTTTCAATGGACTAGCTTCAACTCACTTGGTTAAATAATCTGTGGCAACTACAATATACTTATTTTGGCGTGAGGTAGTTGGAAGTGGACCTAAAATGTCTATTCTCCACTTTTCAAAGGGACCAAGTAGAAGAATAGGGCATAATGGAGCTGATGAAGTCTTACGATTACCATGTGTTTGACAAATATTACATGTCATACAATAATTATAACAATCTTTAAAAAGAGTGGGCCAGTGATAACCTACATCCAAGATCCTTCTTGCTGTAAGTTGTCTAGAGAAGTGCCCTCCACATGTACCATTGTGGAATTCTTCTAGCAGCTCCTTCCCTTGATCACGTCCAACTGCCCTCTTGTACTGTCCATCAGGTCCTTATTCGAAATAATACTCCATGCAGAATAGAATATGGACGACTGACTTGAGTAATCTTTCTCTTAGTCTTTGCATTGGCGTCATCAGCAAACTTGAATTCATTCAGATAATTCCTAAATATCTATTTATTCACTAGGGATTGTGTTAAGGGAGAACAATGATGCATCGGGGAAATCATCATCATCACAAGATGATCCTAAACCATCATAGGCTCAAAAGAGTGCATCTGCATTGACATGCTTCTTTCCTTGCCTATCTATAATATCAAATTCAAATTCTTGTAGCAAAATTATCCATCTTGCTATCCTCCCTGATGGGTTAGGCTTATTGACAATATATTTTAGAGCCTGATGATCTGTTACAACTAGAAATTTCTTACCCTAGAAAGTAATTTCTAAACTTCTTTACAGAAAAAATGATAGTTAGAGCCTCTTTTTCAGTTACAATATAATTTACCTCAGCACTGCTCATTTGTTTGCTCCCAAAGTAAACTAGATGTTCATTCCCATTTTCATCCTTTTGGCTCAAAGTACTTCCTAGTGTTGCATCTGAGGCATCAGTGTACACAATGAATGGCTTGCTCCAATCTGGATTCTTTAAAACAGGTGAAGACACCAAGGCTTCCTTCAGTTGTCCAAAAGGTTCATGCGCTTTATTTCCTGGTTCATAAGTACCATCCTTCTTCAAGAACTGGGTTAGTGGTTGTGCAATCTTTGAGAAATTCTTGATGAACCTTCTATAGTAACCCACATGGCCTAAAAATGATCTCAACTTACTTCTATTCATAGGAAATGGTAAATCTTTGATTTTCGAAACTTTATCAGGATCGGTACCAATACCATCTCTGAATACAACATGCCCTAACAAAATGCCTTTAGAACATCCAAAGACACACTTTGTAGGGTTTAGTGAGGCTTGTGCTTCATCTAACCTTTGAAATGTTGTCTCCATCTGGTGCAGGTGGTCCATCTTGCTCCCATAGATGTAAAAATCATCCAGAAATACTCTGATGAAGTTCCCAATGTAGGGTTCAAACACCCTATTCAGTCAAACACTGGAACGTTGCGTGAGCATTACACAACCCAAAAGGCATAACTCTATAAGCAAACGTTCCCCAAGGAGTGGTGAACGTATTCTTTAGCTGATCTTTCTCTGCTATACAGAACTTGGTTGTATCCACTATATCCATCAGCAAAACTATAACACTCCTGGCTAGCTACTTTGTCCAAGATCTGATCTGAGAATGAAAGAGGGTAATGATCCTTCTTTGTTGCCTTATTGAGCTTTCTATAATCAACACAAATGCGTAGCTTCCCATTCTTTTTTTATTGAGATCACAATGGGAGAAACCCATTTTGAAATCTCCATAGCAAATATGAATCCTACATCAAGCAACTTATCTATCTCTTCTTTTACAGTCTTGGAAAAATTAGGATTCATTCTATATGGCATTTACTTTATAGGCTTAGCACCATCTACCAGCTCAATAGAATGTTCTACCTAACTTACTTGATGGAGTTCCTTGTAATCAAAAGTGAATATGTGTATGTACCTTCGAAAGAGCTGGAGGTAGGATTCCTTCTCATTCTCCATCACAGCATCACCAATCTTTATTTGTTGGAGACAATCATCAACTTCTTCTTCAGACAATTTTATGGGGTCATGAGTTCGGTGTGACTGGAAGGATATCCATGACTGAAACATCAACCTCACTTTCTTCATCTTCAGTGTCCACTTCACTGGTACTAGAGTAATCAGAGGATGTCCAATCATCAATTTCATCACTTGAATCCACAAGTTCTACCTTATGATGCCAATGGATTACGTTTAACTTCACCCTCTCTCTACCACGTCCAAGTGTCATGAAGCCTTCATTCCAGTAGTTTCTTGCATTAACTCTCCTTAGCCATGGTCTTCCCAGTAACATTCGGTATGCAACATTACCATTTTTCATCACCTGAAAGTCTACCACACATACAACACCCATAACAGATATTTCCACATTTGAAACTACACCTTCTGGTTTATTTTTTCCCTTATTTAATGACCTTAACATAAGTGTTGAAGGGAGATCAATTTTTAAACCCAACATATTCATTACAGACTCGGTCATTACATTAACTGTAACACCTCCATCAACTAAGACCTCATGAATTGAAATACCATTACATAATACCTCAGCTTGTGGAGCATAGGGATCCACCTCTGCCTCCAAAACAGGGACCTCAATCTCCTTCCTTCGTCGAGCATTGAGTCCACTTCACAACTCCTGCATCTTCTCAGAAGACATAGCCAAGAGTTGACCATATGTAATATTTGCAGGCCTTTTGGACAGATCTTCCAAGATGGAGTATGGTCCTTGCCCCTGTGAAATCAGAAAATCCTACACACCCAACTTTCTTCTCCTATGTTTCTTACTAGTTTCTCCTTTCATCTTCTTAGGATCATTTCCATCTTGATTATCCTTTTACTTTCTTTCTTTTTGTTACAAACACATTTACTTCATTATTTCTGCTCTTATCTACTACATCAAAAGAATTCACAGGTGCTTTTCCTTTATCATTATCTCCTTTACCAGATGTAGAAGCTCTATCTAGACAATTATACTTATAATGACCCTTTTTATAACAACCATAACATACAACTTCAGAAATATTTCTTTTTGGACCTTTATCTCCTCCCTGAGAACTAAATTCTTTCCCTTGAAGAATATTAATAGTTAACTAGCCCATCTTTTTAAGCAGATCTTCATACTCAGTAGATGTACTAGGAGAAATATTTGTGCTCACCGAGAGTGGTTGTGGATTCTAGACCAAAGGTGCTGGTGTAGGCTCTACTTTAGCAACAATTTCTTTGGGCTCCTTTTCCATGCTTTCTTCTTACCTTCTTGCAATCTCCTTTGCTTGTTCAATGGTAGCTGGGTAGTCATACTTCACTCGTTGTCTGATCTCTAGCTTCATCCCAAGAATGAAGTGCTTACATAGGAGATTATCCACACCATTCATCAACCCATCCACTAATCCTTCCTTTCGGATCTGGGCATCGAGCTTCCTCCTTAGCTCTAGAACACGAGCATGATAATCCCTTATCTTCTCCTTCTCTCCTTGGGTTAGCTTTGTGATATTGATCATGAGATTTGCATATCTCTGTTGTTCACCAAATTCTTCAAGAAAACTTTCAGTTAATAAATCCCATGAGTTTTTCACATTATCACCTAGTGTTTCAAACCACCTAAGGGCTGAACCATCCAAAAAGGTAGGAAAAAATTCAGTCCATTGTTCCCTTCTTATAAGGCCATTACAAATACAAGATCGTTTAAACTCTTGAATGAAAGAGGAAGCATCTTCATTAGATTGGGCTGAAAAAACAGGAATCTTCCCCATTTTCAAAAGTAACCACAGTGAAATACCAACCCAAAAGTACAATCAACAAGACTTATGTGCACCAATAATTAAAATCACTATAATAGAAAATAGAAATGACCACAGTAAACTATGGTAAAACTTGACTTACTGCGGTAAAAACTGACTTTGCTGTGGTAAACACTATTCACAGTAAAAAGTGAAGTTACTGCGGTAAATACTATTCATGGTAAAAAGTGACTTTACTGTGGTAAATACTATTCACAGCAAAAAGTGATTTTACTGTGGTAACTACTATTCACAGCAAAAATGACTTTACCATGGTAACTACTATGCACAGTAAAAACAAGGTTACCGTCTAATTGATTTTTGACTAAGTGGGAATATCTCTCCAGACAATCCACCAATGAGGAATGGTCCTGGCAACGGAACCAAAATGTCATCACCAATCCGGCACTATGATAATTCTTCACCGGGAACTCCTCATGCTATGATTATTTACTAATGCACAGCCTTTAGTTTGGTGGATGTAATCTGGAAACAAAACAACAAACATAAAACAAGAATACCATCGACTATGAAAAGAATGAATGATGACAAATCTGAAATATCAAAGTAAATTATAATATTAACATGAAATTGTTACAATCTCACCCATGAGGTACTTCAAGTGTTATTGAACTTCACTTGCCTTCCACCAATACTATGGGAGAAACTTTACAATTACACCTCTTAATGACTTCTTCAACACACCTTTAAACTGATGGCTTCCTTTACACACTTCATACAATATTTCTCACTACTTCCTTCTATGCTAAATGAGGGGGGTGGCCTCTTTATTTATAGAACTTCCAGGCTTATCCATCTTATCTCTAAGATAGGATAGGAAATCCACTCTGACGAATCATATTCCATACCTTAACTCTTATCTGTACATGCAAGCTTATCTCTTAAGATAAGATAAACCTTATCATATCACATGGGTTCCACATTTTTAGACTTTTTACAAATAAAATACACAAAATATTTATGACCTCACTCCTTGTCCTTATTACCAATATAATATTTCTAATTCCTAATCATGTAGACCCTACTTCTCTACTTATCCCAACTTTGACATTTTAACATTACCGGACCACTTACGACAAATATTTACTTTTTACCACAACATTCCTATTATACTTTTGAATATTACCGTACTATACATTATTGGCCGCGTCATACTGGCAGCGCCGTTATCTTCTATCGGACGCTACTACTAATTATACTTAATAACATCCTATTCCTAATACATACATTAATGAAATAGAAATTACAGAGGAAAATTTTAGTGTCGACAAACCCATCTAGCAATGGGGTCACTAAAGGAGTGTTAGAAGCTAAACTTAAACTATAACCTTAATATTAGTTGGTGAATTTTAAATTTAAAAGGCCTTAGAATCTTGTATTTAATTAAATCAACTTTACTCTATGGTAATTTGACAATATTTAATTTAGGGATTAAATTTATTTATATTTAACTTAATGGGAGGGTAAGTTTAGACTTAGCCCTAGAATAATGAATTAATAAATGATATTAGAAATATGTTACTGAATTATATAAACATTATAACAAAGGGATTTGAAGGCCAACATAGGGAGTAAAAAAATATTAATTAAATGTTAATTAAAACAAATAAAATATTAATCGAGAATTAAATTAAATCCAATTGAAGGTATACCCCATTACAACTGGTTTTAAAATAAAATAAAATTAAAAAATTATTCTGTAATTATTCTAATCTAATCTTTTGGTTCTCTTGGATTTTGTGTGGGAAATTTGTGGGCATTACAATGCACATATATCCTTCATAATGATTATTTAAAAAAATTAAATGTATTGAATCTATAAGGAATGTTGTAGCAATAAAACTTCATGGTTCATGTTAAAATGAACTTTCCATTCTTTGTGTTTGAAAAGGTTTAAAAATTTAGTTGGAAGCTTATGGTAAACTATCTCCTATTTTAAAATAAATCTTGTTTTATTTTGCATTTCACAAAAGAAGATTTGAGGGATTAATTGAATGATTGTGTTCTCTTTTTTTTTGTATATTATTACCCTATTTGTCTTGTTGTAATAAGAGGAACAAGTCTCATATATAAATCATTTTGGTATATCAAATGATCATTCTATTTAATCTTCTTTCTGACGATAGCATTTTTTCCCGCCTGCCGCTTCTGCCTGTTGCTTCTACCTGCGATCTCTGGTCCCCTCTCTAATGCCGAACCCTCCTGGTCCGGATCGGGGGGCCCCTCTGTCAGGGCCTCTCTCTCCCTCACAGCCTCTCACTTGGTCAAAAGTCGTGGAGGTTTCCACATCAGCTCACAGCGCGGAAAAGCTTTCCCCTTCGCTGTCAGAAGGGTCCTTTTCCCTGGCATCCCCTCTCATATCACGGAGGCTGCTGCTGCTTCTCGTGACCTGTCCTTGGTGGGTACGCTGATGGGCCCGAGGCCCCCACTAGAGGATATAAAAAAATGGGCTCGTCTAAAATGGCAACCATGTGGAGCACTTGAAATAGCGGCTATGCCAAATGGATTCATCTTATTCTCTTTCAGCTTGAAAGAATATTTCGCTAGAGCGCTTCTGGGTGGTCCGTGGTTCTTTGGCAGGCGGGGTTTTTATCTCAGGAAATGGTCTCCTGGTTTCAACCCACACACGGAATCCATGACCCAAGCCCCAATCTGGGTCCGCCTTCCGGGGCTTCCTTTGGAATTTTGGCATCCGGCGGTCATAGAAGGTATTGCTCTTTCTATAGGTTCTTTGATTGCTATAGATCAAGCCACGAAAGCAAAAACTAGATTTATTCATGCTCGATTCTGTGTTAATGCTGACATTAGTTTCCCCTTGCCAAAAGACATAGAGCTTATCTCAGACTTTGGGAACTGGAAACAACCTATTGACTATGAATACATTCCTCAAGCTTGTTCTTTCCGCAAAAAACTAGGCCATAGGGCCTCTAGCTGCCCCTCTAAACCCCAACCAAAACCACTGTCCCAAACCCTCTCCCCAAAATTCAAGAAAAAATTTGTTCCTAAATCGTCCTCCATTGAGATCCCGATCATCCCCACTTCTAATTCCTTTTCTCTCCTGGAGGATGGAGAAATCAACCTGCCCACTGATCCTGATGTTGAGATCCTTCCCCCCTCCTCTATCCCCCTTTCTCTCTCCCCACCCCTGGCTCCTTCAGTTCTAGGCTCTTCATCTCTTGGTGTGGACCTTTTGGCTGCCTCCTCCCCCCCCTTTCACCGCTTCCTGCTCCCCTTCCCATCCCCCCCTTCCCTCGATCCCCTCCTCCCTCGATCCTCCCACCCTTCCTCCACTTTGCCCGTCTGTTTCTGATTCTGCCCCCTCTCCCTCAGATCTCTCCACCGATGATTGTTTTAATCACCGTTTCACTAGAAGCAGCAACAAGAAACCTGATATAGGCTTGGAAAAAGTTAGAGGCAGAATTCCAAGCAGTGTTAAGCTTCAGATTGAAGCAGCTACAAATGTGGCGCAAGGAACCCAAAGTACTATCCCCATGGTGGTGGGGAGTAAACCCAAACAAAAGAAATGAAGATCATTTCTTGGAATATAAGAGGGCTCAACTCTCTGCAAAAGCAAAGAATCATCAAAGACATCAAGTTTCAGAACTCACCTGATATCATCATGTTACAGGAAACCAAGCTAAAAACTGAGGTTCGGCTTCATAAAATCTGGCCTGCAGCTGTTTTTGAATCTCAACCTTCAACTGGAAACTCTGGGGGGCTTTGTACCTTGTGGAATCCCAGAATTCTCAAAGGGGATTGCCTGTTCAAGCACCCCAATTTTCTTTGTATCCTTTTTCAAGAAATTGGTGCTGACTCCTCCTGGATCGCTATCAATGTGTATGCTCCAAACTTGGAGAATCATCGAGGAAAAATTTGGAGGGATATCACCAACTTCATCGTTACTTGTGGTAAAATTCCCATTCTCATAATGGGTGATCTAAATTGTCCTCTTTATCCCTCAGATAAACAAGGGGGAATGCCTGCTATGCCGGCTAGCATGGAAGCTTTGGCTGACTTCATTAGAGAAAATTCACTTCTCGATATGGATCTCCACGGATCTTCTTACACTTGGTCAAACCGTAGATTGGGAAGAAATCACATTCAATGCAGATTAGATAGAGCTCTTGGCTCGCTGGATTGGATTTCTCTTTTTCTGGACTTTTATCTCAGCTCCCTCCCAAGGGTTGGCTCCGATCACAGCCCCCTCCTGTTGTGCACCAACCATATGGTGAATGTCAAGAATCCTCCCTTCAGATTCGAGCTGGCTTGGCTTGAAAATAACCATCTGACCCCCCTGGTTGCAAGCTGGTGGAATATCGAGATTGAGGGAACCAATATGTTCAGATTTTCCAGCAAACTCAAAGCAATCAAAAAACAGCTCAAAATATGGAAGTCTAAGGTCTTCGGTAACATCAAGGTTCGCAAGAAGGAGCTTTCTCAGAGCTTGATCAAAATTTCTGAGCAAATCGAGAATGAGGGAAGGTTGGACAATCTTCACCAACAGGAAATCTCCCTCCTCAGTGATTATCACAACACTCTCAAAGAAGAAGAAACCTACTGGAGGCAGCGTTCTAGGGCCCTTTGGCTTGACCAAGGTGATCGTAATACCAAATTCTTCCATATTACTGCCTGTAAACATAAAGCTAGGGACAAGATTCGTGAGTTGGTGTCGCCTTTAGGTACTCTTCTTACTGCTGACTCTGATATATCCAATGAGCTTATATCCTTCTACTCAAATCTTCTCCATGCTGATCTGGCTCCTTCGGAACAATCTATGAATGAAATGCTTCAGCACATTCCACATCTGGTCTCTCCTGAGATGAACAACAATCTTACCAAGCCTTTTGCGATGGAGGAAATTCATAAAGCTGTCTTTACTATGAAGCGAGACAAAGCCCCGGGTCCGGATGGCTTTCCGGCTGCTTTCTTTCAAGTTTTTTGGGAAATCATCAAGCAGGACCTTTTCCTCGCAGTCAATGAATTTTAGATGAATGATAAACTGCTAAAGGAATGGAACACCACTTTCGTGGCCCTGGCCCCAAAAGTGCATAATTCCAAGGATGTGTCCAATTTTCGGCCCATAAGTTTATGCAACACGTCTTACAAGATCATCACTAAGATGCTGGCTTCCAGGCTAAAACCTCTTATGCCGAACCTCATCTCCCACAATCAAAATGGATTCATAAAAGGCCGGCTTATTCAAGGATGTATAATTACTGTCCATGAGGCCATCCACTCGGCCCTCCTTGCGAAGTCTCCTGGTATGATCTTAAAATTGGATATGTAAAAAGCCTTTGACAGAGTTAGTTGGCCCTTCTTAATCAAGACCCTGGAAAAATTTGGGTTCGACAAAAAATGGTGTAGCTGGATTTATTCATGTGTTTCGACCCCTTGTTTCTCCATTCTGATCAATGGCATCCCTGCGGGTTTCTTCAAAAGTAGCAGAGGTATCAGGCAAGGCGATCCTCTGTCACCCTTCCTCTTTGTTCTTATGGCAGATTCCCTCAGCAGAACTCTGGATGCGGCAAAAAATCAATCCATCATCTCTGGCATGAAAATCACCTCTAACTGTCCCTCAGCCACTCATAGCCAGTTCGCTGATGACACCTTATTGCTGAGTCTGGCTTCTGTTATCGAAGCTAGAGCTATTATGGATATCCTATCTCTGTATCAATCAGCCTCGCAGCAAACGGTTAACTTCATCAAGAGCAGCATCTCCTTTATCAACACGCCCCCCAGAGTTCAGAGGAAGATTGCAGATATCTTTGGTTGCTTGATTGTGGATCTCCCAACCTCTTATCTGGGCATCCCCCTCTTCCATGGTAGACAATCAAAAATTATGTGGAATCTGGTTATTGAAAGATATCAAAAAAAACTCGCTGCTTGGAAAGTTGCTCTCCTCAGCCAGGCTGGCAAGCTCTAGCTGGTGAAAGCCACTCTTCAGAATCTTCCTTCTTACTTTTTGTCCATGCTCAAGATTCCCAGCTCGGTTAGGGAGGCTGTGGAAAAAATTCAAAGGAACTTTCTGTGGTCTGGAACTGAAGAAAAGAAAAGGATCCACCTTGTGGCCTGGAAAGAGGTTTGTAAACCAACTGCTCACGGTGGTCTTGGTCTTCGGAAAATAAAGGAGATGAATGGGGCCCTCCTGGAAAAACTCGCTTGGGAGGTGGCTAAAGGTGATTCTTGTTGGGCCCACTTGCTCCGTGCTAAGTATTTAGCAAACAATGAAGACTTTCTCACATCCGTCCCCACTAGAGGCTCCACCATATGGAATTCCATTTGTAGCTCGCTCCCCATCATTCATGCTGGCACTAAATGGAGATTCGGGAATGGGCGTCTCATTGATTTCTGGAGGGACACTTGGATTGGAGATGATCCCCTTGACCTCAACCCCTCTTGGGACCCTATCAAGAGAAGTATCATCAATATTCATGGTAGATTAGCTTCTGGTTATTGGCAGAGGGTTAATTCTATCCCCTCATGGGATATCAAGGATTAGGAGGATATCAGCGACCTGTAAAGAGACCTGCTGTCCTCCCTTAGAGAGCAGCTCTCCACCATTTACATCCCGTATTCCCATAATGAAGATGAGATTATCTGGACTCTCTCTGCATCGGGCTCCTTTTCAGTTAGGGCTGCTTACCTCTCGATGCATTGTGCTGACGCGGGCCCCCCTCTTACAAAATTCTGGCCTAAGGAGATCACCCCAAAAATTGGTTTTTTCTCTTGGCTCTCCTCTAAAAATGCCTTCCTTTCTGGAGAGAACCTGAAGAGAAGGGGTTTTTCCCTTCCCACCAAATGTGTTCTATGTGCAAATGAAGAGGAATCCTCATCACATCTCCTGGTCCATTGCTCTTTCTCGCATGATATTCGGCAGTGGCTCCTATCGAGATTCGGAGTCTTTTGGATCTTTCTGGATTCCATTCAGGACACCCTTTCTCAATGGTACTCCCCCTTCACTCATCCGATTCTAAAATTGGCTTGGAAACTCCTCCTCCCGCATGGTTTATGGGGCATATGGAAAGAAAGAAACAGAAGAATCTTCAAAGATAAGTGTCTCAATCCTGGACAGGTGGCTACTCAGATTGGCATGGCTCTCCAAGAAAATATCAACCTGACCACTTGGTCCAATTATCAGCAAAAACTGCAGTTCTGTCACACCCTGGAGTGGCAGCAGTATTTATCCATTCCTTGCAAAAAAACCCATACTGATAGGAATTTGATTTGTTGGCTTCCCCCTCCAAGGGGATGTAGAAAACTCAACACGGATGGCGCTTCGAAAGGGAATCCAGGTATGTCCGGAGGAGGGGCCATTCTCCGTTGCTATTCGGGTTTAATTGTTGCTGCTTCTGCCCATAATTTCAACTTTGGCTCCAACAACCGTGCGGAGGCCTTAGCCATCCTCAAGGGTCTTGAGATGGCCATCAAGTTGGGAAATGATCCCCTTCAAGTGGAAAGTGACTCCCTCAACATCATAAACCTCCTCTGCTCTAATGACCCTGGACATTGGTCGATTAAAAACATCATTGCTGATATTAGAAGTATTCAAAGATCTTTTCTTCAAGTCCAATTCCAGCACGTCCTCCGGGAAGGTAATAGAGCGGCGGATCTTCTTGCTAATATGGGTGTCCTCATCAAAAATCAGCAAATTTGGACTGAGAATTTCCCGAATGAACTTTGTCAGATTGCCCAAAATGACACACTCCACTGCTGACTGGTGGTTTCTAAAGCTGACTTGGGTTTCGGCATGCCCGCCTTGGCCCTTTCAAATGGCGGCGGTAAATATGGCAAATTTAATTGACATGACTCTTGACACGGGGTACTTGATTAAGGCGCCTAGTAATGATGCAGCAAATACCCGCACGAACGAGCTCTATGCGCACATTAATCATCCGAGGAGGTGGCGTCAGGGTTTTAGTTCAGGCTGGCTCTCGTCCGCTCCTATCTCCGACTCTGTAACTGTTCTAATATTCTTCTCATGGGGGGGCAATTGAAGCGCCTTGAGCCCGAAAATTGCGAGTCGCTTAGGAATGATGGCGAGGTCTGGAATATCTTAGTGGAAAATGGGATTTCTACTTTTCTGGAAAGAATGTCTGGTTACTCGGCCTTGGTTTCTTATGCTGTTACGGCTTCGTGGTCGAGAGGACATGTTCAAATTGGCAGAACTAGGTTCACCATCTCAACGAACGCCATCGCTGATGCCACCGGGCTCCCTGCTGCGGGCGATATTTACTACAGGCATTCCCTTCACGCAGAGATTCAAGACTTCAACGCCCCGGGTGACAAGCCAAGGAAATATATGTCGGGCTATACCCGCGACTCTCTGCCCTCGCCCTGGGACAGAGTGGCGGAAGCCATTATGAGATACTTCACCATCGACGGAAGGTACCGTCTGGTTTTCGGCCCCCATCTGTTTATTCTCTCCCACCTCCGTTGGGGGAGAAAGATCAATTTAGCTTCCTTTCTTTTTTAATCACTGGAACACTCTGTTATGCTGGCTCGGGAAGGTGAGGGAGTCATCCTCCACCAGGGTCTTCTCTACCTTCTTTTCTCCATCGCCGCTTCCCACACTGACTTGCTCCGTTTCCCACCCAAAATGGGTCGCCGCCGCCGCTCCCCCTCCCCTCCTTCTCGCCCCTCTTCCTCTTCCCACCGTTCCTCTCGGCGCCGTCGCCGCCTGCTCCTTTCCTCTGGCTCGGATTCCGACGTGGCCATCGTGAGCCCCCCCCGCGATGCCTCCATTCCCGCTGCTATCCCCCCTTTTCCTACACCCATCTCATGCCTTTTCTTGGAGGATACCAATGCCAGTGGACGTGCTCCTTCTCCTGTCTCCAGCCCGGGTCTCTCTGGTGCGGCTGATTTGTTGGGACTTGCTCAACTGTACCCTGACTCCTCGGAAGAGGAGCAGGGTGACATCAATCAATTTGTGGCGGATCCCCCCTCTCATTCTGCTGGCTCTAAGGAACCCTCGGCTGTTAAAGATTCCACTGCTAACACTCCTCTCTCTACTCCTGTTATGGACTGTGACACTGCTGATATTGATGCTGATGACAAAAAGGACCATAGCAGAGCTGATATCATCTCCTCCATTCTGAGTAAACTGCAGCGTGCCTTCAAAGCTCTCAAATCTTGGGAGGACTTCACGAATTCTACCAGAGTGGCCTTAGCAAACGACTGTTCAGAGCTTCTCAAGTTGGCGGATCTCCTTGCAAACAATTTTGGCTCCCCTAGAGCTAAAGATGTTGTTTCTGAGCTGAAGAAGCTCATTTAGTTCCTTTTTCGACTTGTCTCTTCTTCGTTCTCCTTTTTGGAATCCTCTTGGGTTTTTGTTTTGTTAATGCTATTTCTCGATCTGGCCTAATGGGATTTTTGTATCAAGGTTGTGGGACCTTCTAAAACCCTCATTTTACCTAATATATTCCAAAATGATCATTCTATTTATATAAGATATGGAAATAAGTAGGATTGGTTTTAGTGTTTGACATTTTAGTTATTTTGGAAGAAAATATTCAAGTTGTAGTCATGCTTTGGCCCTTAAAAGGATCCTTTCAATTTCAACTTTGCTTTTATTATGTTGAACTTGAAAAATAATGTATTGGGTTTGTTCTATCGTTATAAGGAACCATCCTTTCTTTTTTTGAAATGCATATGGTAATTATATGGTAAATGTTTTCATTATTATTATTACAAAGATATATAAATCACTTTATTAAAAAAAAAAATTTGACCACTTTACCTTACGGAACTTGTAACTATTGTGTGTAGATATATTTATGACCACTCTCTCTCTCTCTCTCTCTCTCTCTCTCTCTCTCTCTCTCTCTCATATCTGCATCTTGTATAGTACATCCATAAAATTTCATTTAGATTATCTGATAGATATTTATATTCCTAAATTTAGGAGACAACATTGACACCTTAAATGTTAAATGCTACTTGTAAGTATATTATAAAATCACTATTATTTGAATGGAAAGTTATATATATATATATATATATATATATATATATATATATATATATATATATATATATATATATTATAAAAAACTAATAATAATATATTAAAAAACCTCTGCCTACTGTAATATATAAAAAATCAATGGAACTATAGTAATAAAACTATGAATAAGTTTTTAAACAAAAAGGTGAACTATTCATCATTGTGTTTTATTATAACAAAAAAAATATTAAAATTGGGGGGGGGAGGGGGGCAGAGGGGTGATCTCCCTTCGGCCCCGACTGCAATGACCTCCCTATAGGAGTGGTGTGGCTACACCACACCACACCACCCCTGCCTTCCCTTCTAGCATGGTTATGGCCCCAATAGGCCCAGTCACCCCCTTTACTTCACCCCATGTCCCTAAGACGTGCTAACCCCCTCCTCTGCATCATTTTCTTAACCCTCAAGAGCCCTTAAGGATTACAGATTCGCCATTTAATACGGAAACACACACACACACACACACACACACACACACACACACACACACACACACACACACACACACACACACGTATATACCCATTTCGATTGTGGAGTATTTTCTTCATAAAAAATAAATAAATAGACATAAGGAAACCCCATCTATCTATGGATGATTTGTGCAAAACCAGAAAAAAAATGAAATGTTTGGCCTCCATTTCTTTTTCATCAAACCAACACAGCAAAAATAAAATAAATGAACAAAATAAAACAATAAAGAAGAGAAAAGAAAACATAAGATGAGAGATTTAGGGTTTTCGGAAGACCTAAAATCTAATGTCTCATATTCATTTAATCTTAAGGTTGAGATTGTATCCTCACAACTTTAAGTTGTGTGAGTAAAGTTGTAAAATAAAGGGGGTGTTTGGGGGTGAGTTTTTTAAGTGAGTGCACTAGGGTAAAATATAAGGGTGAGGGTCGGGCTTAGACTTAACTGCTGAAATGAAAAATCATGACAAATAATTTTAAATGAAGTAACCTATTAATATTACGTGAATAAATAAGAATTTGCAAATTAAGTGGTTTGAGTTACAATGTAACTGGGAAATAGATTTTACCCTGGGGATTCAATAAATTAATTGAATAAAATTATCATAGACTAAGGTTATAACCTAATCCTAAAATGTTAGGATGAGTAAATAAGATAAATTTTAAATACGTTTAAAAAAAATAAAAACGAATTTTTAATAGTTTTAGGTTGACTTCTAGTGTTGTAAAATTGGGCATTACATAGACTAACGTGCTTTACTATTAGTATGTTACTTGCCACAAAAAATACACTTCCTACCCACTTTGTTTTTGGTCTTATATGTTTCCTCTTTAAATTTAATTGGAGAAAGTTTTTTTGTTTTTATTATCTACTTAGAACAAGATTGAGTGTTTGTTATCTTTGTATTACATTGTAATTTAGTTTTAAAATTTATGCTCTATTTGATATGTAATTTGATGTTCAATATGATTATAAATCAATAAATAAACTAAATATCTATTTACTATTGAAAAAATCCAATATTAGTGGTCACTGATCACTAAAAAGTCACATATTACTAATATTTTATTACTTTCTTTAGTATCCACTTATCTATTTCCACTATTGTAAAGAAATGTCCCTAATTGCATTTGAGTCATTGTCATTTTATTCTTCTATAAGAAATAAATTCATTATGTTACAATATAAAAAATATATTTTTCTTGATTAAAACATGTATTATATAACGCCCAAAAATAGATGCACCCAAACCATGTCAAAGCTTTGTCGATCACTTAGGGAAAATTAATGGATTTTTTTTTTAAACATACATGTATATCGTTCATTAAAGTTTTAATATGTTTCATTATTTCCCCATCTAAAAAAAAATCTGCTCCCTAAAAGGATTCGGAAAAAAATTAATAATTAAATACAATTATTTAATTCCCAAAATTTATTATAGAGTTAAATCCCCCGCCTATGCTCTCCTTAATTTTTTTAATTTAAAATATTCCCTATTTCAATTTTGTCATTTTTACCTACTTAAGCTCCTATTAATTTCTTTAAAATAATGTATTATATTACATTTAATTTTATTTGAAATATTTCCCAAATTTAATTTTTATTTTATTTTCCCAAGTAACAATACCCATGCTAGCATTTATTAATTTAACTACATTTTACCTTTATTCAATTTGATCCCTGTTAAAAAAAAATTCAAAAACACCCATGCACAACTTTAGTTTAATTAAACCATAGTAAACAAGACATTAATTTATTTAGCGACCCATAATTTAAAGGGTCACAACACAAACTAACCCATAATACCTATGTAGAAAATAACCTAGCTATCCCATTTGATTAAACTACCCATACCGCTTTTTTCACATACATTCCCACCAAAATTCCTACAACTTAAAAAGGGTCTGATGTAATCTCCAACCTTGGATTGGATCAATGAGAGACCTTAGATTCTAGGTTTTCTCAAAAATCCCTAATCCTCTTTTACTCTCTCTTTTATTCATTGTTTTCCCAAATTCCACTCATTTGTAAATTTGGATTTCCAAGTTGAAGGAAGTGGATTCCATTGATGAAAATGGGAAGGTATGAAGGATTCCTTGTTTGTTTAAGATATAAAATGGAGGGTAAAACCCTTCCCAAGTAATATTTTCATTTTTTTTTGCATTCCCTCTATAGGGTTTCGCATATGGAGGTCAACAATTATTTTATTTTATTTTTTGAAGATTCAACCAGGTTTCTAGTTGAGGGTATTTGTTTAGCCTTATTGTTATCTTGTTAAATACATAGGTAATTCTTGTTCGGGAGAAATATATACATATATGCATATATGTATACATATACATGTGTGTGTGTGTGTGTGTGTGTGTGTGTGTGTGTGTGTGTGTGTGTGTGTGTGTGTGTATGCATATATATATATATATATATGTGTGTGTGTGTGTGTGTGTGTGTGTGTATGTATGTATGTATTTATTTTGAAACTGCATATATATATTTATATATCGGTTTATATATGTATGTATGTATATTATATCTTTTATTATTTATGCCCCCTCCACCCCCCAATCGACCTGTTATTACAATAAAGGGGTGGGCGTCCATGAATGAACCACCCTACTATTTTAAATAGGGGTGGGTAGGCCATGACCTCCCATCCCCATCTCCTATTTACCCTATACGTGGCCCCATTATTATAGAGTTCGACCTTTAAAATACAACTTTTAAATAATAAAATATATAATATATTTATATTTATATATACATACATAAATATTATATATGTGTGTGTATGCATATATATATATATATATATATATATATATATATATATACATATATATATACATATATATATAGTATGTATTTTACTATCTATTTATTTATTTTTGTTAAAGGCCGAATTGTACAGTAATGGGGCCACGTATAGGGTAAATAGGAGATGGGGATAGGTGGCCGTGTGTGATCCACCCCCTATTTAAAATAGTGGGGTGGGTTGCCAATGGACGTGAACACCTTTATTTAAATAACAAGTCGATGGGGGTTCCAGGGGGCTAGGTTCACCCCTCCCCACCATTGCCCATCCAAAAAAAAATTTTATTATAAAATAAATAGTGCGGGGAGGGCAGTCCACCCAACATTCCCCTCCCCCCCTCACCCCTCTCCACCCCCTTCCTTCCCCACCCCCAATAATATATATATATATATATATATATATATATATATATATATATATATATATATATATATATATATATATATATATATATATATATATATATATAGATATATATATATATATATAATAGTCGAAGGGTAGTCTAACCCCTAATATTTTTTTATATAATATTTGTTTATAATATTAATACACACACACACACACACATGTAGATATATATATATGTGTGTGTGTGTGTGTGTGTGTGTGTGTGTGTGTGTGTGTGTATTTCTAAATATATGTATATGTATGTATGTATGTATACATACATACATACATACATACATACATATACATATATTTATAAATATACATATACTACACACACAAACACATACATACATATATGATATATTTATTTATATATATATATCCATACAATTACTGGACTTAATTTTATAGAAAGATAAACAAGTATAAATAAAAATTGTTCGTTGGTTTTCAACTAAAACAACGGAATTATTTCACCACCATAATGAGTATAAAATGGATGTTTAAATTTAAATTTTCTATAAAATTAGAATGTGAATATACAATTTAAATAAGTGATTCCACCATTGAGGTATGACAATAACATTGTAAGAATGAAATCCATTTATATACTCCAATGTATTTCTAAATCCAGGGAATAACAATTTCACATTTTTGAACAAAGTAAAACTTAAAGTTAAATTTCATATTTTAAAATAATGAAATTTTGAATGAGATACAACTCCCAAATGATCTCCTTTCAACCATTTAAATTCTACAAATTAATAGTTCATTTCATATTTGAATAACTGTCTTACAAGAACTCAAAATTTAAAATGCAAGTATGAAAATCCTGCCACACAAAAGTGGAGACAACATGCTGGATTTTGCAACAAATCTTTGTTTTGGTTTCAAATTCACAACTGAAATTCCATCCCATAACTCAAATTTGGATCTCATTTTTTTCTCCTCCATCTTCAACACAATCACAAAGGAAGGGAGCTAGACAATGCTCACCTCCCAACCTTAATCCAATGAGAAGGTGAAGTTTAACTTCTCGTTGGTCCCCAATCCCCAATAATGGAAAAGTAAGAGGTGTTCACAACCATGACATCTCTTCACAATTTTTTTTCAATAATACATACATACACACCAATAAAACTTGCAACACATACAATAATAATAACACTAATGATAAAATCTACAACTTTCCAAAACACATAAGCTTAAAAACTAAGAAAAATGAGAATAGAATTTGGTTTCCATCTCCTTGTGCCTCCAAAGTGGGATAGGGGTCCACCCAATGCCTCCAATTGCACTAACACAAATCATATACACACAAAAAACTTTGTATCTCTCCATTTTATAAAATACAATTATATAGTTTCCTTTTAACTCCACATAAGTGGATCACCATTACCCCACAGCCTCAAGAAAATCCTAAAATACTCCCTTTTACCTCGACAAAATTGCTCCATTTCCCTCTCCCTACAACATCCTTATAGCCAAATCTACCCAATCCCATCCGAATCACATGTATTCATACAATATACAATATACAACACAATACACAAAAAAAAAATAGAAGTTCAAGGTATAAGACCTTACCTTGCCATTGTGAGATCCCTCAATATTCAAGAAAAAACCTTCAACCTCTTTCCCAAAATCCAAGTCAATCCCCATAAAAAAGCTCCAAAAGTTTGAAGCAAGTAACCCCAAAAAAAACCAATAAATAGAAAATGTTAGAGAGGATGGTGAGGTGGTTCAATGTAGGATGCGACATCATTTCTCCCAAATCAACCTCACAAGTAAAACACATAATTCAAGACTCCATAAATGACTAAGGTGAAGGTATGACACTTTCATTCTTGCACACAATCCACCATTCCACCCTTCAAGGACAAAATTAAGAGGGTTAGAAAAAGGTGGCATAAATTTCGTATTTTTTCCTTGAAAAAATCATAATAGGGATAAATTTTAGCCCTCATATCATAGGTTAGGTTTTTGGGAGATTTTAAGGAGTTTGGGACAAGTATAACTTGTCCCACAGGCCTCCAAAAATGGGCTCAAAGCCCAAATCCGAGATTTGAGAGATGGGGATGGATACATAAATAAAATTTAAATAAAATCCATATAAAATCATGAAGAGAACAAGGAAAATCTACCCCATTCATTTCCCCCTTTTTCACTTCTCCTAAATAGCATTATCAACATAGTTAATTAACTAAATGAAGACCACACTAATTAAGTACAATAAAATGAGACGAAATTACAATTCAATAAAATCACATCCACAAATAAGATAATAAAATAAAATAGTAAAATATAATATTCACACCCATGGTCACTTGTTAGGTTGCTCCCCCATGGAGACCTCCTAATAAAAACAACAAGAAAAATGACAAGGCACACACACACACATGGCTGCCAAGGTGACCTAGTTGTAAAAATCCAGTATTCTTCCATTGTTAGTCCCCAAGTCCCCTTTTTGTTTATTGTGATTTTATTTCCTAACAACAACCCAAAAAATACCACCTTCAGCCTTAAGACCAAATCAATACGTCAAGGAATCAAGGAACATATATCACTTATCAGATGACATCATCACACAACATAGCTACATCATTATCATGGTTAAGAAATTATTTTCTAACTCAGTTATTTTCAATTACTAATTATAAAATATTTAACATTTCCATTAAATTTTACTATCACCCTATGCCTAAGTATAACCATCTATCACAATTCATATTTTACGATAACTATGTAATTCATATACTTACTCAAATTTAAACCTACTTATAGGTATTCAACAACCTTATACTAATCACTTATCATCATCACAATATTAAAAACTCATAATATCTATATTCTCATATGGTTAGTCCAATCATCTAACATAATCACCGTTGTTAAGAGTCCAAGACGTCAACATATAAAACAACAACACTAAATCATCATCATGTACAAAAATATCTATAAATGTACACTAGGAATCCATACAATCGATAATAAGAATCACAAACACATTGATAATCAAAATGTCCATACTGTCTAACAATAGGCTATCCAAAATATCATTATCTTGTCCATGTCACTAGGAAACTAATAATCATGATTATAGAAAAATAGGTGTTGAAGAGGAGTGGGCACTACATTCCCCTCTCCTTAGACTTGACATCCTCCCAAAAGTCATGAAAAGAGGTAGGGAAAGAAAGTATACATCGAAGCCATGCCTTCTGTGGGGTTTCCTTACTCTGAAGCAAAAATGTGTCCATCGGAACCCAAGTTTGGTTCACCACTATTGTAAAGATAAGGGAGGCTATTAGGCACATATACAACCTCGTCTAACCAATATTGTTAGCATTTAAACTTACAGAATAATCTCGATGAGGTTAACCAAGTTACAACGCATAACATTTAAATAGAAAATCAGTGATGTCATCCTAATGAATGACATCTAAGGTTCATGAGTAATATGTAAAGCTATGGACATTAGGTGTCCACGTAGCCATACATGGGTGAAATATAAGGTAAAAAGGAAGGGATATGATTTCCACTTAGGCTGAATTACACTTCAAGGTTCATTATTTTAGACAAGATTAACAACTACCAATCATGAGCATCAATTTTGTATGAGAAACCAATCCTTCTTATAGGGCAAAAAAAATTAGGGCAACACAAAAAGAGGCTTAACAACAAAGAGGACACATAATTTTAACAAAAGAATTTACAAGGATGTAGATTATTCATCGGAAGTAATTTATATGATTTTGAAGAACTCCCTTAAATTTTCATGGTAATACTAAGCATGATCTTGGAGACAAGGTTTCCATAACTTGAATTTGTACCCAATATCGTAACACAACCACTAATCCTGATTTAGAAAATGTTGTCTCTCGAAAGTGCTCCCTATAGAGAGATGGCTGCATGTGTTCTATACTTGCAAATTTAATCTCTCTCTTTCATAGATATAATGGAAACACCTCAGGTCTGTGGGTATACCTATTTTGGTTGATATTTTGTAGGTGTTATGGAGGAAATTAATATGGATATTATTAGATGTGTCATGCTTACCAGATTTGTTTAATGGGTTATCTACATAGGACATTGTACAGTTATATGGCCTCATTGTTTAGGCATTATGTGGATGGTTGATGATACATTAGATTCCAAATTTGCATATAGCCAACATTTTTGGTCCATTGGGAGTATTAACGTCTAAACACTCTTCATGTATGGAGGGACTAGAATCACAACAATACTGATAAAGGTAGTGGTGACACAACAAGATTCTCCTAGAAATGTACGGGGCTATGTATTTATGGGGTCTACATGATTAATCAGGTGAATGTACCATTCACAAGTATTGCTAAGATGAGGCCCCTATACATGATTGCAAATATTAGAAAGGTAGATTTATGACTTCACATTCAATGGTCCAAATTTTTATTTCAATATTTTTTTATATATTTCAGGTATCTAAAGATTCCTCCCTATTATAGGTATGGTTCTGTTATGGCATTGCAATATCCAGCAAGGTGAATGGATTCACCCACCCTTCCTCATTATTTGACTAAGGTTAGTAGCATATAGGGATGCATTATAATTATGTATACAATTTATTTGGTGGACAACCACATGGGTGCAGTTGGTGTATGATTTATAAAACTATTTTTTTGAGGCATTAATAGCAGGGTGATAGGGGCTATCATACTATAGTCCAACTAATAGTTGACTGAGATGTATTTTGATGTAAAGGCCTATAGGGACACCATATAGGTAGCACAATATGCCTTGAGGATCTTTCTATAGTATGAGCAGATTCTCCTCATATTGCAGGTAATATTTTGGTCCTATAGATGGATCTATCATATCTTGATAGGATCCAGGTCATATGATATACTCCTCTAAATGGAGGATAAATCAAATGGCATATATGGTTGACTATAGCGGTAGTATGAAAATACTTCATAGAGATTGAAGGGAGTTATGTATGGTGGATAGACACTCCAACCTCAGTGTATATGATGTATACATTCCTGGTATTCTAGTTGTCACATTGCTAACATAATATTTGTCATCTCCTACCCCTCCAATAGTGGGGACCACCTTTGCAATTCATCATTTGATGGGTACAAGGATAGACTTTAGTAAGGATTAAGAGAAGTGTTCTTTGACTCAGTGGTATCGATTCCATCATTACAACCATGCCAAGTGAGGTGTGACACACATACCATGTGGTCAAGCAAACAATGTAATTGAGGGGATTATTGAGGTACAACATGGTATACTATGAGTCTGACACATGTGGGTGAAAAAATTATGAGACAAACTATTAGCATTCGGATGAGATGGTAGAGACCATACTTTAGGGTGATACTGGGATTGGTGGCTACATGGACATCTATAAGGAGGAATTTTATGGATACAATCAGTTCCCAAATAACATTTCATATGATTGGAAATCAAGGGTAGGGAGAAGATGCTTCAATGAGGGATATGATGATATTAATGGCCCAAGATAGGTGGGCACCTGATTGATGAGGACTCACCTCATATATGAGATGTTCAGTAGGAAAATGAAACTCATTTGGAGTTTTCTTGAAGATAGATCCATCATAGTTGAGAAGCCCAATGATTTCTATACTTTCTGAGTCTCAAACCATTAGATCTTATACCTGATAGCATAGAATGTCTAGCATTTTAATGATATGTTGGGTCAGACTGACTAATAAGGTCTTATGACTTGTGTGCTTCAATTGTAGAGAGGACCATAGATAAGTAGTAATCGATGATCTTGGCATGGGTGTAGATCCATGAGCATTGGTATTAGATGCAATCCAAGGTGAACATCAACTGTATAGTATATACTTGATTGGTAGATCTATTGTCTATCTCAACAAATAGTTTGCTAAAAGAAAAATCTAGATCCTTGAAGGAGAGGTAGCTTTTGTTGGTTTCTCAAATACGTATGGATGATCTAGCGGAAATGACTATAGGAAATGTTACACATTTTGAGTACGTAGTTTACTCCATTACCCATAAGAAAAATTAACATTCAGACTTAGGTGGACATATATTCATATGGCACAACAAGTGGAGTATGAAATAAGTTATTGATGTAGCCGATGTTGGTGCTCAAAATAATCTCACCCCAATTTTCCTCTGAAAATCTATCAATTTCCAATCTCTTGTCACTTTATCTCCTTGCCCCGTGTTAAATTCCTGGTTTGTCTTTGTTGCCTTTTTTTAGGTAGTTCCTGGGTTGTAAATCACTTAGGGGTCCATGGTTTGATCCTTGTTTCTTTGTTCCTCTGGAAAGGGTCTATAATTTGGGTCCCCCATTCTCTATTCATCTAAAAAATCGGGTTTCCCCCATGTTTTCTAATTCTCCATGGTTGGGATTTGTCTCCCTTATCTTTTTCTTCCCTAAATACTTGAAGAAGAATGGATTGATGCATCCTCTGAAGAACTGTATTTGAGCCCTGTAACACTTTCTAAGTTCTTTCTATCCTTGAAGAAAATTTCATTTCCTAGGCTTAAAATGATCATTTTTCTATATTTTACGATTTGATGGGTGTTTTTCCCAGTCAAATTTACATCCTTATATCGGTAGGGGATGTGGCACCTTTTGGTTAGACACGGCTCGATAGGGTACTTAGAAAATTTTCTATGGAAAGGCCTTAACTCAAAAAATTGTCCATGTGGAGGCATGATGCTCAGTTTGAAGAATCTACTTTTTGGTTTGGCCTTGGAGTAGTGTCAAGAGGACACGTGGAGGCTTCCACTGCTTGGCCTAGACTTGGATAAATTTTTTATGCAGTTGGAGCAGTTTGGCAAAAGATGCAGGACATGTGGCAAGCTTGCGCTCATTTAGGGCCTCTACTTTGGGCACCATCTTGAAGTTGTGCCATGGAGACACGTGGAAGAACTGCACATATTTGGGGAACGACCCTTGAGTTTTATTTTAAATAAGTGTGAGGAGGACATGTGGAGGCCTCCACTCACTTTGCATTTTGTTTATAATTTTCAACAACCAAAAGGATACTGCCTCGGAGCATGACACATGTCACTCTTTCATTGAGCTTCAAGCATTCAGACGGACTTTGCTGAGAACAGGTCACGTGGTGATCCTGCACTCGTTCAAGGTATCAAATATTTGGGACCGCCTCAAGGTGTGCCGTGGTGACATGTGGAAATTTGAAAAGTCAAAGAGGTGGGGAAGCGGACCATCGTAGAGGTAACTTGGATTTTTTTCCCCTTGAACATGCAAATGACTAAAAATTTCAAAATGGCTCGCAAGCTCGATGAGGGAAAAAGTCAATGTTTTTCCTCCGGTCAACTGGTGGAGGTACAGGCTCTCGGGGGAAATTTTGAAAATATTTCCTTTCAAGTAGAAAAAGAGTTCAAAAGTTAAAAAATGAAGCGTAGCCCCACTCCAATCCACATGTGGACACATGTCAGGCTCGTTTCTCGAAGGGCAGAGCTACGTTTGGAAAATTTGGAAAATTCTCCCTTTTTCCAAAAAGAGAGTGAAATGGCATAATCTAGTCGTGGTTTCACTTTCCAATCCACATTTGGACACGTGTCAATATTGTTTCCCGAGGGCATAGGTGCGGAGACAAAATGTGAAATTTTTCCATTTGTTTCAAAAATTTGTAAAAAGTCAAAGGAAGCCCCCAGGTCTATTCTAAAGTTTGAATCTACCAAATGGACGGCCTAAATTCAAAGTAAAGATCAATGACAATGGTGATAGTCTAAATATGATTTTTCCCCCATTTCTACTGAAACACATCTGGAAGTGTGAGTCTCCATGATTTCTTGGTATTTTCTACACACCAAGTAGAGAAGGAAGTTAATGTTGATTTCTGATGTTTGGTGGGAAGATCTTGAGGACATATTTCGCCATTAAAATGGTCTGAATTTCATGCCCAATCAAAGTTTCCATTTTTCTTCTCCCGAGTACATGCAAGGGGCTATATTTGACAGGTTAGGGGTGGAAGTGGTTAGAAAATTGAAGGAAAGAGTTATCTACCAGAGAAAGGAGTTGAATGCGAGAGATATTCGATGAAATATTCCTCCTCGAACTCCTGGAGACTTCTTACAGATTTGATTATGAGAATCATGAAAGAATCATAGCAAACACTGGTGCATTAAACATTGTTCGTCTTTTAGGGAGGAAGCGGAACTATTGTAAATGCTATAAATGGCACAAATTTTTCATGCAAATTGTTAGATTGTTAGGACGTCAGAGTGACTAGAGGTAGAATAAAATTCCCAAGAGGAAAATTTGACTAAAGCCTATCTTTTTGAGAATCCATCTAAGAAACTTAGGTATATCTCTCTTTGTATTAAGATCTTATTTTTTCAAGGTGGTTGTAAGTGTACAACCATTGACAAGCTCTCATAGATTGTTCTAGAAAATTTCCCCTGCTAATAAAATTAATCAAATTCAAGTTTTTCTGTGTTCATCTTGAGCAAAATGTGTTGGTTTTATTTCTGAATGTATGTGAAGAACTTTTTCTTGTTTCTGTTGCAATGTTGTATTAAAATATGATTCAATCACACAGGCCTTAATCCTTATGATAGTTTAGTGGAATCTGTAATTTCATTCCTCATAGGATATTTCATCTGGGATTGGAAGAAACGGTTTAAAATCAATTTTCTTTCATCTGTTGAAAGAGATTGTCTGTAACCCTTTGGGTGAACCTTAGGTGTGATTCATCTTAGATCTTGATACTTTGTTGGGTTTCCTAACTTGAGTCTTCATCATAAAATCTCAAATATTATGTGAAAAAGTGCTAATCTGGGCCTCCACTAAAGCACATATTCTAGTTAAAGAAACACTATAGCTATTCTGTGGAATTTTGTTGGTTTAACCTTCCATTTTTTAAGATTCCTCAAGGATATGGCGAGTCAATTTCATCTTGCCCCACCTCCCACCAAAACATTTATTAAAAAAAAACCAATCCTACCTGTTCTACCCATGTTTTTCCTGTGTGCATACAAATGCAAAATCTCTATTACCAAAACATGCAGGAGCAATCAGGGTGCCAAATGTCTTTAGTAACCTTTGCCTTGTTGTGAAAATATCTCCATGCTCTGGAAGTGATAACTTGTGAGAGTCAGATTTGGTGTGTTGATCATATTTTTGAAAGGTCATCTCAATAAAATTTATGCAAAACAAGGATTTATCATTGATCTTCAATGATAGAGGTTAAAAAATAGGTTCTCTGACCTTGGTTGAAAGGCACAACCTAAAATAGATAGGATCATATCACATCTTTTTAAGGTGCTACAAACTCCTTTTGAAACCTGAGTGCTAAGAAGTCAGATAGATTGATTCCATGGCTACAAAATGACATACATGATTATCTGTCTGCCTCTGAGTGTCCTCTAAAAATCCATGATATTGCTCAGTCTTTGAAGGAGATTAAATTTGGGTACCAATAGGTTGTACCGGATTTATTTGAGTGGGTTAAAAAACCCCGAGCTCTATCCTTGGGTCATTCTTTTGCTCGTAGAGAGTAGTGAATCCTTGGAAAAGTTACTCCAGGTCACTTTTGAAAATATTTCGAGCTCGTTCTTTCCTGTAGATTGGTATTACAAAGCTTTCTTTCATTTACATTTCATGGTTAATCACTGTCGAGCTAAGAATTGTGTTACTTTGGGTCTTGAGCAAATTTTTTTTTGAAACTACCACCATTGTTGTGAACTTTGAGCTCAATTTTAAGGTTTATTTAATTGCACATTGGTTATTTCCGAGCTCTTTAACTTTTGTTGCCACCAATAATAATTATTCAAGCTCAAAATTTGTCATTTTGAGGCACTACAAGATTATGAGGCTCAAATACTTGAACTTCCTTGTCGTTCAAAGTCTGTTATTGGCCTCTATGGAGCAGTTTTATGTTTGAATTCCTTTTTTGTTGTAATCTCTCTGTTACATCTTTCTTGGAAGTCCTTCGAGTTATATACTTGCTTTCCTCTAGGCGGTCACATTTTCTGTGGGTTCAACCTTAGATAATTATCTTTGCAAAGTCCTTATGAATATATCTTTTATCTTTCACTTTGTTTGAGCTTTATAAGCAACGTGGTTGTGGGTGCTTGCCATCATTGACGTGATCTTCGAACTAGATACCGTGTTATGTGCATTACTATTCGACGAGGGAATGGTAAGTATTTGACCCCCTAAGTATTATTGATTCTTTGTTGTTTCCATTTCAAATTCTAGATTTTTATATTTAGCTCCTTTACATATTTCTTGATCTCTTAGAACGACCTTGGTCTCTGAACTAAAACTTGTTCTAGGTCCTTAGTTTTGGTCTTGATCCAATCACCATTTGAGGTTTTTTCTCAACTTTGATTTAATCAGTAAGTCCTTGTTTCTTACTCTAATTTTTCTATCCATTAATGGGTTTTGTAATTAAAACCAGAAACAGTAATTTTCGCTCTCTCAAATATGCAATTTGAAACTGATTTTCAATTGCATGTTAACTTTTGAAAGAAAACTTTGAAACTGTCTTTATCTTGGATTTGCATGTGTTTTTTATTCAAACCTTGAACTTCGATATTGTTTTCTCTGTTGAATGGTGATAAACTGAAATCATGGAAACACTTTTCTCACCTCTATTATCTAATTTTATTATTCAAGTTCGAGTTATTTAGATTCTAATATATTATTGTAAACTAACATCTTTGGTTTCTATTTTATTCACTATGTATTATGCCTAAACAGAGTCATCATAATTTTATGCTTGTTATGGTTTCTGTATTTTCTCCATATTTGGGAACTATGATTTGTATTGTGCGTACTCATATTTTGTTGTGTAAAATTCACCTTGGCTACCATATTATGAGTTGAAGCTCACATTTTCTCTGATTTTTCCTTTGAATATTTTGGCAAGGGTTTTGACTATTGGCCTTGGGTATGCATGTGTCTCTTATTCGAAGCTTGTTCTCGGTCAATGCTTGAGCCTTCTCCTAAAACCCCTGATATTATTCATTATGTTTTGTATTCCATCTTCTTTGTCCTTGATAAATGACTTTGAATGGATCGGCCATGAACATTTCCTTGCACTATGTTTCGTTAGTTAGTAGTTGGCCATCTTTTATTTATATCATCCTAAGTTTATACATAAGGGTTTGTTTTCTCCATTCAAGCTTCTGATATCGAGCCACTATTTTCAATATGATAATCACTTGCTACTCTTGATAGAAACTGGATATACAGGCCAATGTCAAGGATTATTAGTAACTCCATTTTGATTGTTCCATCTTCTATAGGTTACAACCTTCTTTTGATTAACAACCCTCCTTTCCATTTGAAAGCTATAATGGTTTCACTCTTTGATTCTATTCTTGAGACTTCAAAACATTTGTTCTTTGTTAAGTCACTTGAATGATTAACTCTGTAAATGTGTCATAAAAACTATAGTCTTCTTAAAACATGAAACACCCTACAATACTCTGTGTATTTCTGACTTGAATGAGAAAATGTTCTTGGTCTATGTGTAAAATTGGTTAGCTCAGTAGAATCATTACTGTGCATAGATTTCACTTAAGGATTCAAACTTGTAACAATGCACTTGTATTCATGTGACCATAAAGATATCCATATATTTATAGTTTTAGCTTGATTTTGAAATCTTGTGTCAAGAAAATGAGGCTCTATAGTATCCACTGGTGTACTTTTGATCTACTTCTAATTATTTTCCATCTTCATGAGAAATTTGGACTTTTAGAATCTACTACAATTCTTATTGTTCTTGATCTTTATTCAACTATACTATGGGATACTCAATTAAGTATTTGTCTTGACGAAATTTGGAAAATACTACCTGGAAATGTGAATTTAGTCCATTTTTCTCAGTTTTATTAAATTAAGCTACAATACTTCTTTTCTTTGAGTTGGTAACTATATCCTTCATCTATTGAATCATGGCTTGTTGTTGGAAGCTAAAATTTGATAACTGTTATTTTGATCATGCCATGATTTTCTACTTTTAGTATTACTATTTGATTTTACATTCAACTTTTAAAGCATGTATTAATTTAAAACAAGATGATGGAAAGATGTAACTATCCATTTTACATGGCGAAGCCTTGTCAAAATTTTCTTAGACTTCTTTCTCATTCTGTTTCTAGTGTAATCTTCTCTCTTCAGTTGCAATATGAAACATGTACTTTTTTCTGTAATTCTCTCTTTTGTTTTGTACTGCAACTTCTTTTATCCCTAGAATAGTTGTTGGACTTTGAGTAGAATTCTCCCTTCATTCCAACATGTACTTATGATGCATCTGCTTTATGTACCATAGGATAGAATTTGTTGAACTCTACAATCTTTATCTATAGTGAGGACTATAAGATACGATTTATTTCTTTTTGGCTACAACCTGTACCTGCATACTTGAGAAAACAGTTAGAAAATATTTAGGCTTTTTGGCCTCTCTTATTTCCATGGTTTTTCTTTTCTTCTCTCTCCTTCTTTCTGAGTGAGTAAATCATGTATGCAGTTTGATCTTCAAGTAATCTATATCTCCTGTTATTAAGAGATCCATGTGCATGAATTAGGATAGTATAGGACTATGGATTAACCATGAGCTCGTAACTGATGATTTTCCTCTTTTCTTCTTTTCAGGTATAGTGCTTTCGAGAGTGAAGATGGAGAGGGAACAAAGCTAAAGATGAGGATGCATCAACCAAAGGAGAAACCTCCAAAGAAATTATGGGTTTACTCATACTCCTTTTATTTCTCTTTCATGGATGTGTACCTCTTATTTCAATAGTCATGCTTTACTTTTCTGTTACATCCCATGGCTTGTGTGGGAACATTTGAAATTCCTTATGAATAAAACATTGAATTATCAAATTGAGTTGTGTATTTCTTTTTGCATTTCTACTTTCTAATACAGATTGTATGATGAACCCAACAAACCAATAATATAATGGAATGTCTTAATCATGAAGGAAAGAACATTACAAAATACCTGTAACATCCAGTAATGAACTCTAATTTCTGTAATCTGCATTCATGATTTCTGCTTCAAAACCTAACACTTCATATATTATGTAATTTGGTTTCTTCATCAAGGAAACACAAATGTCCTTCGGGGCTTTGTGTTCTTTTGTTGAAGATAGTCATGAAATTACAGACTATGTGATCTGTTCTATTTTGCAACAACACACATAGCTACAGATTTCATGTAATCATTAATTAATTCAACAGTAACAATATTGTCTGAAAGAACCTCCCCTAGCTTAGGTGTACTTCACCAGTGTTATCCATCATAATGAAGTTTTGAGTTGGTCATTTTTGCACAAGTGGAAAAATTGTCAACAGAAACCCCAATCCATTATATAACATTTTCAATTTTTTTGGCAATAAACAATATTTGTCCTTATTGTCATATCGACACAAGAGATACCATTCACAAAATATAAAAAAATAAATTTGTTAATTTTAGGACCACCCTATCTCAAATAATCTTAAAATGAGAACAACCTTAATATTATAACACATAGGAACACTCAAATGAGCTAGGAGAAAATAGGAAACCAGAGAGGTAAAACTAACAATATACTAGAGAAACACACCAAACATTCTTGTAGAAACTCACGAACACAACTTGACCCTTATTCACCCCAAAGGACAAGGGGAACAATAACATGTTTCCCAAAAAGGAAGGAAGATTTTAAAATTCCTCCACATCCTTGACATATGTTGGCTAAGCTTTCCAAAAAGCCTAGGTCACGAATGACCTATTCCAAACACAAGAAGGATGTCTCTCTTAAAATTGGAGATATATACTCACACCTAAAAAATCAAAAATCATACACTTTTAGAGAAAAGAGGAAAAAATGATATGACGTCCTGAAAGAATCCAACAAGGGAAAAATTATACACACTTATTTTCAAGGGAGTAAAACATGGTTAGAACACATCACTATCAATAAGGTAATCCATTATTCATGGTAGTGGTACAAATTTAAAGGTCCAAATAGTTACCATCATTGACCAGATGAACATAGGGCCCACCAATATGAACATAACAAATCCTTTCTAACAAGGTGATAATACCCTTATGCATACTTATAAAAATTTCATACTAACCAGTGAGAGATCAATAAATGATCTAACATGTAACTTTTGTTATAAACATTATACACATGTTTGTTGTTTGATATAACAAAGGGAGGTATGGGAAATACTCACCCATTTATCTACTCAACATCTTAGGACAAAAAAGAGATTAGATACTCACACAATAGATCAACGAAACCTTTCAATTAGTTCAATCATTCATATTACATCCCTTTATAAATTTTACGACATGCAAAAGCAATTCATAAAATTAAGGTTGTTTATTTCTAAATCTTACTTGTGCTCAATCCCATAAGGTTATCCATTCCATATTCCGAATTATAAAACACAAGTTATGGTTACATTTGCTAAGCATATTTCTTAGAAGTTTTCTATATTAATGCATTCCTTATATTATTATATCTCATATCTCATGTCATTAGGGGTCATCACCCAAAGTTGGCAGGATATCTAGCCATTCTATATGGGCAGAAAAATTATTCATTTTACTTTTTAGGGAGAGTATGAAAGGATTATTTGCTATTTTTTCACATAGTTTATATTTATTCTATTAAACTACAAGGTTAGAGTAAGGAACCATATTCCTAATGTCCCAAATTTACATATTAAGTTTTGAAAGTTTAAGCCTCCCAACTAGCGTTCCAATATGCTCAGGTTTATCACAACACCAATTGAATCTTAATGAATAGAAAGAGACATGCTTATCACATTAATAAGTTCGTAGAAAATAGGAGTTCATCAACCAAAATGGAACAAACCAATTTGAAAAGAGTTACATACATCATCGATGCATTCTAAGTGAGTGTCCACAAGTATCAATAAGAGATTCGATGGAGGTTTATATTATGAATTAATAAATTTTCTTTTATGAGTTTGAGTTTAGATCCGAATGAGGGAGAAAACAATGTTCATGGTTTAAACTCAAAATAGGTTCATTAGATGAGAGAGAGAGTTTCCAAAATAAACTTATACCTCCACAATATACCTTTAACCAAGCAACCAAAATGATGAGGGGGGATTTAACCCATAAACACCACACTTACTCACTAAGAGGACATTAAAATATCAAGAGGGAAGTCAAATGATTTATTCAAAACATAGCCGTTAAGGCAAAAATTTATATTCTAGGATGAAAGAGCATGACATAAGCACAACCAAGGTCAGAAACTTAAGACAAGTAAAACCAATATTTCTAAGCACAAAGTCCAAAGGATCCCAATGCATCCATATCTACCTAAACATAACTCAGTAATAATTGATTATAGTATGTTATATGCTAAAAAATAAAGATCTTAAGAAAATGGTATATCTATTTATGGGTCCTCGAGATCAAAACATGCATACCTATTTATAGTCCAAAATGTCAATCTTTCAAAAATAACATAAATAAACTGGGTTAGGACTCCAGTGTGCCCATCGGTGGACCACCATCTCCTAATCGTACACTATCCTCCATGAAACTATAATTATCCAATAGTTAATCCAATCCCTAAAATAATCCATAAGTTCATAGTGAGTATCACATCTATCCTGACAATGAATAAAACTCATACTAGGGTGCAAGAAGAAGCATAATCATCGACAAAAATATGAACTATATTATGCGACACAGGGATCCCTCTTCCCAGGATAAGTTGAGTATCTAAAGGGGATAACTCCAAGGTCCTAGACATAAATTCCTATCACTCAGAAACTAAAGGCATCACCTGAAGTAGCTAGGATAAAAATTAAGACATCTAGGGTGTACCCCCATACAATGAGAGAACATATTATAAACAAAATAGAACCATCTCATCAGCAAAGAAGAGTAAAAACTATGTAACATCCTTGATGACATTTAGCCAAGTATCCTTCGAGGGAAAACAAGCTCCGAGTTACCAAAAAAAGGTATAATCCAAGAAATCTCATAAATCAAATTAAATGGCTAACTAGCCGCATTTCAATCCTAAAAATAAAATCGCAATAAGACAAAAAAAATAAGAAGATACTTAGAGCTTCTCAACAAATAATTAAAATAAAATTCTCATCCTTGAATAAAACAATTTAATTTTACAAATATAAAACACATGAAATATGCACATCACAATCACTTTACAGCTCTTCATAACCACCTATAGGGGTACTCTACATCGAGATCAAATCTAAGAATATACATACAAAAAATGGATCTAATATGATATCATGTCATGAAATCTACTCTCACATATGGGGATTAAGTCCTCAAAGAGACAACCATAACCAAAGTATTCATTTATTTAAAACCATTCCCAACTCACCTAACCACTGTAGAAAAAAGGAGCTATAAACAACTAATCAATCTCTGGAATCTCCTCCATAATGAACCCTAAACGTTACCTCTAGCACTAATTCCCAAGAGTTGTACCAAACAAAATGGAAATCCAGATAAGGGAGGGTCTCTATGGGGTCAACACCATCACATGACCATAACCAAGATCTAGGAACCCATTAACCCACATCTTCACAAGGAACTCAATTCCTATCACTGAGAAATTTTATAAGAATATCAAAACTGAATTAACATTTCCCTATAACTAGGATTGACAAGATGCCCACTTATGCGAGTACACCAATCCGAACAAATTTTATTATCATCATTATTATTTTAACCCTAGAGCTTCAATTGTCATAGATTTAACTTTCACTAAATGGTTGTTGTGTTCCCATGATTTCTTAGGGCCAAAATGTTGAATCCACAGTATGATACCAAAGTGTAATGCCTGAAAATAGATGCACCCAAACCATGTCAAATCTTCGTTGATCACAAAGGAAAAATTATGGAAAAGATTTATTTGTTTAAACATACATGTATTTTGCTCATTAAAGTGTTAATATGTTTCATTAGTTCCCTATCCAAAAACAAATACTCTGCTCCCTAAAGGGAGACTGAAACAAATTATCAATTAAATATAATTATTTAATTCCTAAAATCTATTACAGGGTTAAATACCCTCCCTAAGTTTTCCATAAAAAAATTAAATTTAAAATATTCCCTAAGTCATTTCCGTCATTTTACCCATTTAAGCTCCGATTAATTTCATTTAAATAATTTCTTAAATTACTTTTAGTTATATTTGAAATATTTCCCAAATTTAATTTTAAATTTATTTCCCTAAGAAACAATACCCATGCTCGCATTTATTTATTTAACTACATTTTAACCTTTATTCAATTTAATCCCTATTAAATAATTTATCTAAAAACCATGTACAAAATTAGTTTAATTAAATCATAGTCAATAATCCATTTATTTATTTATCGACTTGTAGACACTAAAATTAGGTCACACTCCCCTTTGGTCCCTCGACAAATAAGCACCCTTCATCACATTAACCTAGCCATGAACCCTTTCACCTCACTAATATTAATTTAATTAATTTAATTCATTATCCTCACTATATTTTTTATTTAAATATCTTAATTTAAATATTATCCACACATACACCTCACTTAGACACCTCATCAAGCCACCTGAACCTAAAAACCTATTCTTAGTAACTTGCCATAACTAACTAAGACTTACCCCAAACAATAAAAATCAATGCCTACATTCCCTCTAACCACATTCCCACATGTTTACATCTCCCAATCTAATCCATGGGATAACGGCATGAGATCTAAGGAAATCAAGAGGGTGTCCCTAGTTTAGTAAACCTAGGAAATTTCGTCTTGACTAACGTCGGTTTACCCCTAACCGTCGCCGGTTAAGCGAGAACCGCCGTCGGTTACCCTTTTAACCCCAAAACAACCTTATTCTCAAGGTTGGTTAGAAGGTTGGAAAAAAATTGGAAAATTTTGTGAACCTCAGTGAATTCCAGCGAGAACATGCATGCAATGAAGGAGATCAAGCATCTTTTCCTGCACAACCATCCTAGCAATTATCCGATCTAACCAAGCAAAGAGGAATGTACATGCAGTCCATGTAGAAGCTTTCCTTCAGTTGGTGATCACCTGCAGCCTTCAAAACATCTCATCAACACCTCCATCCCTCACTCTTAGGCATCCAGGACTACAATCCAAGTGAGTGGACGTTATACTTCTCTGGTTTATTCCATTTCTTCACTATATTATAATATTTTGTTACCTAGCCACCCCATTGACATCCCCCAACACTCACCCCTCCATTTACCCATTAAAACCCTATAAAATTCTACCCAAATCACCCAATACCTCATCCTGACCAACCAAAGTCTATTGTGCAATCACAAAGGAGACCTAAATCTCATTCTGTGGCATTCCTAGAACTCCACAGTATCTGGCACCAGTTACACCCAATCATCGCCGGTCACCTTCAATTGACATTGGTTACTGTATTTGCCCATACAACCCAGAACAGTGACCTATCCACCTGATTCCCTTTCATCCTCATTCACCTATGATCTACCTGATACCTCTGTCAGACCTATAGAGACCCAGGACCCAATTACTTGACCTTCAGATCCTATTCTAGCTTAGCCTATTAGATTAGATCTATTTCTTATTGTGTTTTAAGTGAGACACCTAAATCATTTCGAATTACAATAGGATTTAATTTATTTACTGTATTAAATTATTTAAAACAATGGGCTGACAGCCATCTAGGAAGTACCACACTTCCCAGATCTAGCATATGCTAGGTAGTTCGTTGCATATATTGTTTAACGTTTTCTAGTGGTCTTGCTTTGTATTACAGGTAGTTCCTCCTAGCCAAAAGGAAGCTCTCACAATCAACTGTGGATTCAGAAGTCATATACGAACAACAACCCATCAACCAACATTTGAACAGGTATTCCTGCTATGCATGTTTACCCTATTTATTTTGTGAATACTTCAAAGAAATGATCTAGAAATAGGTGAAATAATTTGGCACGCCCAGTGGGACCCATCTAGGGTTCCTTGCATTTCATTCATTCTTAGGAAAAATTGTGTGTTTGTTTCCCTTCTGAAAAGCATACACATTAATCTTCTTCCTTGGTAACGGGTCAAAGCATACAAGTGTGTCCCACTTTGTGGCCATAAATATTTTAAAATCTGACTAGTAAATAAATAGTTAAAAAATACTATAAAAATTTAAAAAATCAGGTAAATTCTGGATGTCCTGCACCTTGGTATTTATAGCCTCTTAAAAATGCATGTTTAGTCATTTTATATGTGTTTGGTCATGTTTTGGTTGTCGGACATAGTTTTCTGAAAGTACAAAAACTACAAAAAAGTGGGACACAGTTATATGCTTTGACCCTAACCCACATTTTCTTTCTATTTTCTCTAAAGGAAACCTTTCTTTTGGTGTACTTAAAAAGAACCATTTCTTCGTGTTTTCTGCATTGTAGTGAAAGAGCATCCCTCTTCCTCTTCATCTCTTTGTGTCATCCAAATTCACACTTTGATTTGGGCTTTAAAATAAGTGCATTGCATTCTAATTTATCACATTAGCTCACATTAATTGAGGGGCAACCTATACGCTGGAACTCATGACCAGCTGATGGTTGAAAAATGAATCGTAGAAAATCACTTCTTTCCCTTTTCTCCTTCTTTGAGTCTTACTAAGCCTCACAAAAAATTCAAATATACATTCTTAAACAAAATCCTACCTGGAAGAAGTTGTAGGTGATCACATGATCACGGTATAGGGGGCACCCAACTCGCTACTCTGTCTAGTCATACTTCAGAGCAAAGCCCACCCCCCCATAACATACCTGAAACTCACCTTTTAGATCTCCTTCTTTGTACGAAACCATCCTCACCAAAAAACTCTATTTCACAACTCATGTGTCGGTCCCTAAATAGCATAAGCTAAACAAACATAATAGAAAAGGGCACTCCTAGAATCACATTTTTCTTAGTGTTTCCGGTTGGCTTGCATTTTGAGGTGAGAGATCACGTTCTTCATTTTTTTTTCCATCCTTGCATGCTCCTCATCACAGCTGGTGTATTCCGGCTTCACCTGAGTGTTCCTAGGCCATATCATCATCATTCTCAGAATTCTAGGACTGAATTCTACATCAAATTTTAATTCACAACCACTTTTCTTTCATCACTATTTCAATTTTCATTGTAACCGTCATCAATTACCCTCTGACCTTTGTCGGTTATACCCTACCGACATTGGTTCTAAGTCCTTTTTCCAACCTACCAAAAAGGAAATTTTATTCATCATCTTCTGCTTTTCAAAGTCCCTGTCACTACCATCATACCCATTGACATTGTAAACATCATCAAATTTGGCATACTTGTTAGATTTCACCTTCTACTTTATTTTTCCACTCACTGTTCATTTTATTTCCAGTGATCGACAACGGGTTACCCATGACTGGCGTCAATTCTCCCTAACTAGCAGCGGTTATTTTGTTTCACATTCCAAACATCATTTGGCACTAATCCATTTTTTGCTGCTAGATTCACCTATTCTTGTTGTTCTCTGTGTCATTTACAGAGAAGCAACCCTACCTGATTAGTACTGGTTCACATGGTGCTAGCTCAAAGACAAGTAAGTGCACTACCTTCCATTTTATCACCATCCATGGATCCCATCCAACCTATTACTATTAATGCTATAGACGAGGAGTTTGCATGACTACTTGACCAAAACCCTACCACCTTGCAGTTTCACCTTTCCCATTCATCCACTCGAGATGCCTCAGGTCAGTTGATATATGGCATACCCATATCTATTCCCCTAACTCTCGTTCCCACTCTTGTATCAGCCCTATCTAGCTCTATGCTGCTCACATCTACCTTACCCCTAGTCATTTCACAGCTAGGTCTTATAATCGCTATGAACTACCGCATCTACCATCTTTGTGGCACCCGTTACATCCACCATACCCTCGAAACCTACCCCAAACACAACCTCATCTGCCCCTAATGTCTCACACATACCTATAGGTACATTACCACCTCCTGTGTCGGTGGCCTATTCCCCATTTTAGAACATGGTCCTTTCCATTCCACAATCGTTAGCCCCTATTTCCACTAGGGTTACCATGACCCTTCCACCTCCCTATACATACTACCAAAAACCTCCCATTTCATCCATTATTCACTCTAGGTATGTAACCCCTATTTCGCTGCGTTCCTCTCAATCAACCTACATGGCAGCCCCCATACACTGAAGTGCCACCCCTATTATATGCCCAAAACAAATCCTCTTATGCTATAGGAGGCACCCAATCATCACAACCCACCAACAACCTAATTAAATTGATGTTGGACAAGATGCAGACATTGGAGGCATCGGTTTTCAGGATCCTGCAACACTCTCACCTACGACGAGATTTGCAACAAGCCCATCCACCCATCCAATCCTATCTGCTCATACCCCGTGCATTGGGAAATACCTAAATTTCAATGGTTTCAATAGCAAAGAAAACCCGCAAGTAACATTTGCTGTCGTTCAAAACATGGGTGTTCTCTGATCGCTCATGATGATGCCTTGCTCTTGAGAACCTTTCACATGTCCCTCACTGGACCTGCATTAGATTGGTATAGTGGGTTACCTAAACACTCTATATTCTCATTCAATCAGGTAGCCCAAGCCTTCTTGGATCATTTTTCTATCAATATCGTTAAGAAGGTTACCATGGCCGATCTATATTCCATGCGTCAGTATGAGGACTAATCTATCGCATATTTTGTTGCTCGCTAGCGTAGCTTGATCAACCAACTCACCTTCCAACTGCCCGAAATAAAACTCATCGAGATCTTCACATAGGATTGTGTTAGACATATCTCACCGACCTTGTAGGGTCCAAACCTTCCGAACATTCAATGAAGCATTCACTATGGCACAAAAAGTTAGAGATTCCGGCCATCGAAGCGAACAAAATCTAATTACGCAATAAAAGTTTAGCATTCAAGTCGAATGATACCTCTTCTTCTTCCAAACCACTAAACAATTATTCAAAATCTAAGGGCACCACTAACATAGTGGTATTCAAGGCCGGCCCAACACATCTGTCAAATCAGGCTACCTCCTCATCTAATCTCTCACCCATCCAGACTTATCAATTCAAATGAGAGAAGCTGAAATATACCCTAATCGGGGGAACCTTACTCTTCTGTCTTAAATAATATTATCAAAGCCGAAGCCATCACCCTTCCACCTATAAAACCACACACTAGTTTTGACCCTGCTTGTTGCATGCCCACATGGTATAAAATAACATTACTTCTGTAACTATCATCGAGTAAATGGTCATAGTGATAGCAAATGCATCACGTTCAAACATATTTTCCAAGAAATGCTTGAGAAAGGTGAGTTAACCGTGGATAATCCTAATGCACTTGCCAACCAAAACCTACACATCTTCAAGAAACCATTTCCCAAGCATGTCCCTTCGTCTGATCAAATTGGTGAGACCTCAACTCATGATATCCATACCCGTGAGGTTCACGCTATCTTTAATGACATACTCGTTGCCTCCTAGTTACCCCATATTCTTTCCATAAAGGAGATCCTAGACCAAAATCCTCCTTCCACATCGGAACCAACCTCCCTTGTTCCTTCAACAACAGAGGAACACCATTCATCTCCTTCATCACCTATGGAGAAGTCTTCTGCTAACATTGAGACCATCTCACCCCTAGCTTTCCCACTTAGAGAACCGACACCACATTACCTCCTCCAACCATACAAGAGCACCCATTATCTCCTCCACCCATAGAGGAACACCCATTACCTCCTCAACCCATAGAGGAACACCCATAATCTCCTCCACCTATAGAGGTGCTCCCTTCATCTCCTCCACCTATCATAGACCTAGTTGAGATACCTTTGCCTCTTGGCGAGAATTATCCATCCGCAACCAAAAATCCTGCTAACCTACTTTCAGATTTTCTTTACCCATGGAAGCTGAAGCTAGCCAATTTCCTGTCTCTAAGACACATTTTATAGGAATTTCCATTAGGTCCTCGTCAATTCCACCTACATACATGTCATTCTCACATTTGGCCCATCACTTAGATTATGTGGGGATAGAGCCCTTACTATGGGGGTGCCTTTTACTTCCTGTCTCAACGTAGACGCAGAGGTCACTTACTGATACCTCTACTATCTACCCAAAAATATTTCAACCAATCGAACCAAACATAAAGCCCCTCTATCATAACTCCTTCTACAACACCTATTATAGCTCAAACCACACCCCTTACCCATAACTCAACCTACACCTAAACCCAAACCCATACCTACAACATTTGCCTCGACTAAACCTATTACCACTTTATGGGTCACCTCGACCACTAACCCTTACTCATCCACCTACCAAACTGGATTAGCTACATCCTCCAAAGTCAACACCATACCTTCTCCTACACCCAAACAAAAGAACCAAACCCATCGACTTTATACCCTGGTTGCGCCAATCACAGCTACACCTATCCCGTCCATCTTAGGATCTTAGCTTCCCGACATTGTCAAGAAACCTCCACCCACCAATAAACAAAAAACACAACAAATCATTCCTTCCTCACAAACCTCTAATCTCCCCCAGATTCCCAACATGACTTACACCATCACCTGCAACATCTTTACCATCCATACCTCCAATACCCTTAGTTATTACTTCACTACCCACTACACTTCAATCGTTGTCTCTCACACCCCAAGCATGACCTTCGTCATCTACCTTCACAGTACCCCCGTTATCCCCGTGGGGTAACTCACCCTCTTCCTCCATCTACTTTTCCTTCTATACCTCATACACCCACATCACCTTTACCCAAGAAGGTGCAACCCAAAAAAAAAACTCCACTACCCCATAACAAGGTAGTCAAAACAACCACACACCCTCCTACCCATCCATCTACTTTACCCCTACCTAAACAAACACAACCAAAACCTAAAACCACACCAGCACCCAAACCCATAGCTTGAACTACTCCTCCTCTTCCAAAGACCCGTTCCTTAATAATCAACTACACTAACTCCCAAACCCGCGTTCACTTCCCATTACGATCCACTAGCAGGGTCCTATTCCAAAATTTTAACCAACCTCCTTGAGACCTCTGTCATCACATTACCTCCACTAAGACCTTACTTCCCCCTCAAACCCAAGCCAAAAAGGGTTTGATGATACTAAGATTTTTTCTTACCATCATGTGCCAGGGAAGGATGTGGAAAGCTACAAGGCCTTGAAAACTATACTTATCCAGTTGTGTCCTCCGGGAAGACAACTTTGACAACAATGACCTTCTCAATGAGGATCCTACTTCACCAACACTCATTCCCACACTGCCCACTCAACAACCACAAAATCCACCCTCACCGCTCCTAGAGCCACCTCCAAGATTTAAAATTAACATGTTTCACATCAGAGAACTAGCCATGCCACCACCCAAATGCCGTTTCACCCAGCTAACCTCACAAGGCTTTTCTCCTCCAATATGTTTTGGACCTTCATGTTGTTTATACCACTCATCCTACACCTTCTCCATTTAACAACTCCCATCAAATCAACATGATACATGTCACTACATGTGCGAATAAGGATGAGGGAAAAGAAAAGGAAACTAACCCACCAACCAATCCTATACTCAACTTACCATCTGCACCCATACCTAAAATCACTATCCATGGCCCCACGCACAACATTTCTAATGCCATCACACATCACACCATGCTCAAATAATTACATCAATCTCACCTCAATATTTCCTTATATGACCTCATTCAAACATTGGAATCCCATCATCAAGCTCTCATGGAGGTTCTTCAATCTATTGAGGTTTTACCTAATGACCCTACACCCGTAGCCTCCATTATCACACCCCATCATGTAGAATCTCTCACCAAATTACCACCTTCATCTTCACCCCACCCTATTCACCAAGTAGCCTCCCTTAGCTTCTCAGAGGAAGACATCATGCCACACCAAAACGATGACCCAGACCCAGCCCTCTTCATCTTTATCCACATCAACGACATACGGGGGTATGCCGTGTGATGATTTATGGGGGGCGGCTAGCATTAATATCTTTTCATCCCATGCATTCACTCAAATTTACATACCTGACAATTACATGCATAAACATCCGATCATGTCGCGTTCATTCAATGACGCTATCACCTCTAAACTAGGCACTAGCATCCTCCACATTCGCATGGACCCCTGCACTATTGCAAAAAAAAATTCTTGGAGAGGGGGAATTCCAATATAACTTGTTGCTTGGCAGACCTTGGATCCATGTCATGGGTTACGTTCCTTCTGCTTTTCATCATTGTGTAAAGTTTGAACATGAAGGACACACTTATACCATTCCAACTGACCCCTTACCTTTCAAAACATACAACATGCTTTACCGACCCAATGATGTGCTCATACCTATTAAGCCGTCTACCTCCACAACCGCTACTTCTTCACATATGCCTCCACCTACCAGTATAACTGTTTCTTTTACCGCACATACCTCCTCCATTCCTACCAATATCATAACCACCACAACTGACCCATCAGCTTCCCAATCCGTTAACTCTACCTCAACATCGACCTCCAACACTTTATCCATACTAGCTACCTACATACCAACCACTGATCCCTTGCAAGGTGTTTTTCAATGCCTCACTCTATGTCAGTACCGCTTATATAGTGTCAACACATTCCTTACTCCACAAGAGTACAGAAGCCTTCACTAACACCCACATTATGATCACCGTATAAGAGAATGTCTCCTTTATGGTCCTCCTTACCTTTTTACTAGTCTCACCTTTAGGGGACTTGATACTACCATCTTACACACCTCGAACCACCACCACAAACCTGCCCATTTTCTGTTCACTTCCAATCACTTACCAATCACCGTTTTCACCCACACCTTCCTTCACCAATGTGCATGGAAGGGTTTTGGTTTTGGATTTTATGAGCAAGGCCACCATACTGTTATTCCATGTACCACCCGTAAACATAACGACTGTAGTGGTATCGGATTTCCCGAACCACCTACCAAACAGGTCCGTATTGAACTCGTTAAGTACATTACCTCTTCTACACCTTCTTCACCTACTCCACCTTCATGTCCACCTTCACCGACGGAGTCAATGGATCCTGAATCTATCCCTCATAACTTTATTTTTTTCGTAAACACCATTTCCTTGGGGCCTCTGACTTATCAATGCGAGGGTGAGGCCCCTTCCACTCTTACCTTCTTGTATCCTGAAATGATCAATGACAATACACCTTCAATTAACGTCGTTCAATGTCAGGATGATGAATCCGTAGTCACTTACCTTGGTGTAGAAGACTCTTATATTCATCATTCGTTACCTTATGAGATGTAAACCATCTCGAATGAATTGACTATCGGGATCAACATTCATACTCAAGACAACCCACACATCCTAAAGATCAGACAATCTTTAGATGCTGCATAATAGGATGCCATCACTTCTTTTCTCACAGATCATAACCACACTTTCTCTTGGTCTTATGCAGACATGTCTGGTATTGAACCCACCATAGTGGTCCACAATATCGTAACCATTCCCGATGCTAAACCCATCAAACAAAAGCTGAGGAAAATGCACCCTCGCATTGCTCTTCTCATCAAAGAATAACTTCAACGGATTCTTTCCGTTTCCTTCATCTTACCCATTGATTATCCTCATTGGATTTCTAACATTGTCCCTATCACTAAAGCAACTGGTAGACTCTGCATTTGCATGGACTTCTATGACCTCAACCTAACCTGCCCAAAAGATGACTTTCTCTTACCCAGTATTGACCAGTTGGTTGACCTTACCGCTGGCCATGAGATGTTATCACTCATGGATGGCTTCTCAGATTATAACCAAATCCTTCTTGCCCTAAAGGATCAACACAAAACACTTTTCATCACCCCTTGGGGGACCTTCTGCTATTGAGTCATGCCTTTTGGCCTTAAAAATGTTGGTGCCACATATCAGCAGGCTATGACTTACATCATCTATGACATCATGCATTGCATATTGGAAGATTACGTGGATGATCTCTTGGCTAAACATAAATGCAGCTTCAAGCACCTAACTGTCCTCAAAACCATCTTTGACCACCTCATTAAATATTACGTCTGTCTTCAGCCTAAGAAATGCGTCTTAGCAGTTCTCTTAGGAAAGCTCCTGGGATTTATTATTTCCCTCCATGGTATAGAAGTTTACCCTACTAAAGTCAAGGCCATTCTCGAAATGCCTCTTCCTACTAACCTTAGAAAACTCCATAGTCTGCAAGGTAAGTTGCAGTCCATTCGCCATTTCATTTCCCAATTATCTGATCAATGTCAACAATTTCATCATTTACTCAAGAAGGATGTCTCCTTTAAATGGGATGATGACTGTCACAAAGATTTTGAGGCCTTAAAACAATACCTTCTCCAACCACCCATACTCATTCCACCTAAATAAGATCAACATTTTTTCCTATACATATTAGCTACCGATCATTCCTTAGGAGCCATGCTTGCTCATCGTGATGAAAAACACAGGGAGCAAGTGGTTTATTGCATAATCCGTACTATTTTAGACTATGAAACCCTATACACCCATCCTAAAAAACTTTTCTTAGCCTTAGTTTTTCTTTCCACAAAACTCCCTCATTACTTACTCAACCACAAAACCTATGTTGTGACCAACACCGACCCCTTACACTTCATGTATGCCAAACCTTATTAAAATTAGTGAGCTGCACAATGGCTTATGCTTTTAGCTGATCTTGACCTCGAATTCATTCATCAAAAGTCCATCAAGGGCCCAACTATTGCTGAATAATTGGCCGATGCACCTATTTCCAGGGATCAACCCTCTAATTTTGACTTTCCAGATGAGTCAATTGCTACCCTTTCCCTGGACAAACCTCCTTACCAAATGACACTCTTTTTCAATGGTTCCAAGTGTGAGCGTGGGTACAGGGCTGGTATTATCCTCATTCCTCTTAATGGTGAACCCATGCCTTTGTCTTTAAAATTAGATTTTGAATGTACCAACAATATTTCTGAATATGAAGCGCTCGTACTAGGTCTCCAAGCCACCTACGCCCTAGATGTCAAATTAATCAACATCTTTGGTGATTCTCAGTAAACCAGTCAATGGTATGTACCAATATCATAACGAGATACTTCAAAAGTATAAACATCATGTAGACATACTTTTGACCACCTTTGATCATTACAGCTATTCAAACCATCCCACGTTCAACCAATAAATTTACAGATACCATGGCTTGCTTAGCTTCCCAAATACACTGCTTCACCTGTTGATTCTACAATCTTTGTCACCGTACAATGACTCCAATCACCTTCTTATTTACCTCACGATGTTTACTCAATTGGAACCGATACCTCATGAATCTGAGTGACCTTTGGTATCAGCAATACTCTGACTACCTTTCTCTTTCCATCTTACCTCCTTAACTTACCCGTAATGGACAACTTGCACTTTCCTTAAAAAGGTCTCTCATTACGTAATCTTGGGGGGACTCCTCTATAAGCGTGGATTTGATGGTATTCTCTTACGATGCCTCAAAAGTTCATGAAATTCCTTTTACCATTAAGGAGGTTCATGATGGCATATGTGGAGGTCACTTCAGTGGCCTTCCTCTTGCTAAGCATATTCTTCACCTAGGCTATTACTGGCTGACCCTTAAGCATGATTGTTGCAACTACATCAAACGTTGTTTAAAATGCCAACAACATTCCAATATTCATCATACACCCAGTCATGCCTTACAGGTCACTCATGACCTTTGGCCATTCTCTCAATGGGGTTTGGATCTTGTCAAAGAGATCAATCCTCATTCATCCCAACATCATCAATGGATCATCACTACTACTAAATATTATACAAAATGGGTGGAAGCCATACCACTCATTTCCACGAAAGTGGATAAAATATGTGAGTTCATCAACCACCACATTATTTATCGCTTTGGTGTTTCTCATCACCTCATCACTGATAATGGAAAACAATTCAAAAATAAAACATTGTAAAAACTTTACGACACCTTCGGCATTCAACTTAGTTTATCATCACCTTATTACCCACAAACCAATAGCCAAGCAATATCCACTAACAAAACCTTAAACAAAATTCTTATGAAAGTGGTTGATGATACTGGGAAGGATTGGCATACGCACATTCCTTTTTCCCTATGGGAATACCGCACTAGTATTCACACTTCCATTGTGGCCACACCCTTTTCTCTGGTCTATGGTACAGAGGCAGTTTTGCCTCTCAAAGTCTAGATCCCTTCACTTTGTATTTCTCTCCATGACATGCTTAAAGATAGTGACTTTCGTTAGGACCATTTAACACAGCTAGAGTTATTAGATGAACGTCATCTTAATGCTCTGGATCACCTTCAAGTTTACCAAAAACGTATCAAACGTGCCTATGAAAAACATGTTCATGAATGAGCCTTCAAAGTTGGTGACCTTTTCCTAAAAGAAAATCAACATGTAACCAAAGCAGATAAAATTAAATGGGGTAAATTTGCTCCTCATTAGCTTGGACCATACATCGTAACTCATACTTATGGATCAAGAGCTTATCATTTATATTCACTCGATGGTAAACCCGAACCTGAGCCCCTTAACTCCTTGCATCTTCGACCATTCTATTATTGACTTGTCATCCTACCTCACCTTTTGTCTCTTTCCATGCTTGTCCCTTGAGTGTTATTCACTCCATACACCTCACCAATGATTAAACAAGAATCATGTGAGTACCCGTCACTAGTTATCTTCTCTTGAATATGTGTAACACAGCGCTGCACATAGCATGATTCTCATGAATACTTTTTGTCTACCTTTAGATGAGATCCCATGGTCATTTCTCCTTGCCTTTTGAACAAGAGTCCTATCCTTCACCTTGGTCTTATCCATGATTGCAATGACCTCACATGGGACCAAACTCCTTGAGTCAAACATCTAATAAAAATATGACTCCCTCAAAAGGGTATCTTCCTCTCGATAATTTCTGCTATAAATAAACTGCTCCCTTGAAGGACAACTATGTATGGTTTATAAAAAAAAGAAGAGAGAAACCAAAGCTTCCCACATCGCTCAGTTTCATGAAGACCTCAAGGAGTTCAATTTTATTTATCCCATATAGACTTCCCACATCGATCAATCTATCTCAACTATAGGTCAAAAATAACAACCTTTTTGTCATGAACTTGCCCATTGTGACCTCGGATCTCTTGCCCAAAGTGCATGCTACCTCATACCGTATAAAAATTAACTACCTTTCACCCTTCTTACCATTCCCACTCCCATTTCCTCATTGCCTCAAGGGACTTCTTGGAACTTAGAAATTTGGTGATCATGTGACTACTTTTCACCGTAAAACAATCAATCATGCAATGTCTTTTGGTTCTTATGTTCATCAACTCCTCCAAGGTATGCTCTACTTAATATGATCCTCCCCAATTAGGTGGCTTTATTACCCCCTCTCATATTTTAACCATCTTTTCTTATATTTTGATTACCTTATACAGGACTTGGTCCTCGATGCTTACTTTTGGGGTAATCTTCTTCTTTCATCATAGTCGGCCCCCCCTACATCACTTTACCTATAATCCACCCACACCTACTAAACCAAAACCCACAACATGCCCAAAAACCTAGCACCTCATTTTCATACCTCCTCATATTCTTCCCTAGCTCATGGGAGAACTAGATCAACCTGAGGTCCCTTTTCACCAGGACTATGTAGGTAGCACTTCGAGGGCATGGGGCCCTTGGAGGTTAGCTCGGCCATCCTCTACCCTCAAAAATTTATCTTCCATGTGCCTCACATTACATCACACCTAACTTCGTTTCCCTTTTATACCCAACATTAGAATTTAAACCACATACATAACAGGTTGTTTCATATTTTAAACATTATCACACCTTACATTTATTACACCTACCATTTCTCTATCATCACTATGCATAGATTATACCACATATCACATATGACCCACAGTATCATTCATTGCAAAATGAATCACAACTTCACCTTCTTTCAACACAACCATGCCTAAAAAACCTGACTCAATCCATGCTTATAACCTGACTCAACCATGCCTAAATCGACCTCACTTGATCCATGCCTAAACTGACCTGACTCCACCATGCCTAACTCATCTAATTTCCATCCATATCAAAAAAACAAATCCATATCTCATCTAACACAAGCCATAAATCAAAATTTCATAAACACATCAACAAATCAAAAAATACCATGTATCTCATCATATAAATAAATAAATGTGTATCTCAAATATACATGGTTATCTCATCATGTCCATCATCTCAAAAATGTTGGCATGCAAGCCGATATACAATACAAAATGTGATCGGAACATAGGCCTATCTCATATATACAAATAAAATAATGAAATAATACAAAATATCTTTGGTATGCAGGATGGTATGTGATCAAAAATATAACTATCTTTGGCACGTAGACCGGTATATATATCTCAAAAAATAGCTATCATACATAAAAAAAAAGGTGACTACATATCACGCATCTCGCCGGATGTTCTCCATCTCTATGTCACCAGTACACTCGGCCTCCTGTGTCCCTGCTGGCATCTCACCCAGAGCTGACCTTCATGCGCCAGTAGCCTCTGCCCGATCAGGCCTCAAATCTCGCTGACCCCCTGTGCTCTCCAAACTATGACTGTGGGATGTCGTCCTCTCATTGGATGCCTGTTGTGCCTGGTACTTGGCATAGGATATGAAGTATATCTCGGTAGCTCACCTTTCCTGAACTCATCATTTACTACCTCCCTTTTTCCTACTTTGGGGACTCATTATTCTACCCCCACCTTGGCCTTACCCGTGTCATGACCTAGCTATTTGGGCCTGTACCATCACTAGAGACCTTTGACCTCATGTGTTTGCTATACCTTGTGGCACTGTTACCTGTTTTGTTGACCTAATGACCATACCTAGTCTATTTTCATGACCATTTATCCTAACCCTACCTTTGGTGTACTGGAACATACCTAAACGTTCGTACGCCTACCCTACGTCATGGTTCCTGACCATATCCTATAGCTTGGATACAGGAATCACTTCAACCTTGTTTGGATAATCCTATTGACCTTAGATGATGTAGATTTTTCCTTCTCTTCAACCCGATAGTGTGCTAAAGTTTATACATGTGCGTATGTTTGACTGTTGCTACCTTTGACCCTGACCAATTACCTAGATTACCCGAGTAGAACTTTCAACATTTTTCCCTGTTACCCACCTTTTGTTTCACCAAATTTACCTTTTATCAAACCACTCACTGATTCTACCTTTGGCCTCGTCAGTTCCTAGTTTGAGGGGGATCACCTTTACCCACACATGGGACAACCGCATCTTATTTTTGTTAGCTTCGCTTACCAATACAAGTTACGCAACAAAAAGGGGCAAAATGTAGACACTAAAATTAGATCACACTCCCCTTTGGTCCCTCAACATATAAGCACCCTTCATCACATTAACCTAGCCATGACCCCTTTCACCTCACTAATATTAATTTAATTATCCTTACTATATTTTTTATTTAAATAACTTAATTTAAATAATATCCACACATACACCTCACTTAGACACCTCATCAAACCAACTCAACCTAAAACCTATTCTTAGTAAGTTTCCATAACTAACTAAGACTTACCAAAAACCTTAAAATCAATGCCTACATTCCCTCTAACCACCTTCCCGCATGCTTACAAGAATCTCCCAGTCTAATCTGTGCGTTAACGACATGAGATCCGAGGAAATCAATGGGATCTCCCTAGTTTAGTAAACCTAGGAAATCCCACCTTAACTGACACCGGTTACCCCTAACCGTCACTGGTTAGCTGGAACTGCCATTGGTTACCCTTTTAACCCCAAAATAACCTTAATCTCAAGGTTGGCAGAAGGGTGGAAAGTAATTGGAAAAGTTGGCAAACCTCAACAAATTCCAGTGAGAACACGCATGCAAAGAAGGAGATCAAGCATCTTTCCCTGCACAACCATCCGAATAATGATCTGATCTAACCAAGCAAAGAGGAATGTACATACAGCGTAGGAAAAAGCTTTCCTTCAGTTGGTGATCACCTAAAGCCTTTAAAACCTCTCATCAGCACCTCTATCCCTCATGCATAGGCATCTAGGACTAGAATCCAAGTAAGTGGACGTTATACTTCTCTGGTTTATTCCAATTCATCACTATATTATCATATTTTGTTACCTAGCCACCCATTGACCTCCCCCAACACTCACCCCTCCATATACCCATTAAAACCCTGCGAAATCCTACCCAAATCACCCAATACCTCATCCCTACCAACCAAAGTCCATTGTGCAATCATAAAGGATACCTAAATCTCATTCTGTGGCATTCATAGAACTCCAAAGTAACTGGCACCAGCTACACCCAACTGCCGTTGGTCACCTTCAACCGACATTGGTTACTATATTTGCCCATACAACCTAGAACAGTGACCTATCCACCTAATTCCCTTTCATCCTCATTCACCTGTGATCTACCTGAGACCTTTGTATGACCTGCAGAGACCGAAGACCAGTTACTTGACCTTCGAATCCTATTCTAACTTAACATGTTAGATTAGATCTATTTATTATTATGTTTTAATGGAGATAACTAAATCATTTAGAATTACAATAGGATTTACTTTATTTACTGCATTAAGTTGTTTAAAACAATGGGTTGACAGCCATCTAAGAAGTACCACACTTGCCGGATCTAACATACGCTACGCAGTTCACTGTATATATTGTTTAACTTTTTCTAGTGGTCTTGCTTTGTATTACAAGTAGTTCCTCCTAGCCAAAATGAAGCTCTCATAATCAGCTGTGGATTCAAAATTCATATGTGCGCAACAACCCGTCAACCAACATTTGAATAGGTATTCCTCCTATGCCCGTTACACTATTTATTTCATCAATACTTTAAAGAAATGATCTAGAAACAGGTGAAACACGACCCATAATTTAAAGGGTTATAACACAACCTAACCCACAATATATGTGTAAAAAATACTCAAGGTGTCCCATTTAATTAAATTATCCATACCCCTTTTTGTACATCTATTCCCACGAAAATGCCTACAACTTAAAAAGGTTAGGATCTAAACTCCTCCCTTGTAATGGATCAAAGAGAGCCCTTAGATTCTAGGTTTTCTCAAAAATCCCTAATCCTCTTTTTCTTTTCTCTTTTATTCATTGTTTTCCATAATTCCTCTTATTTTCACATTTAGATTTGTAGGTTAAATGAAGTGGAGGCCATGGGTGTAAATGGGGAGCTATTAAGGATTCCTTGTTTTCTTAAGCTCTACAACGGACAGTAAATCCATTCCCAAGTAATATTTTTGTTTGTTTTCACATTCCCTTTCTAGCGTTTGTATTATAGAGGTTAACAATGTTTTTGGATATTCAACCAACTTTCTAGTTGTGGTTATTTGTTTACCCTTATTGTTATCTTGTTTACCATTATATATACATATTATATATGTATCTATTTTTAAACTACACACACAAACAACACACACACACACACACACACACACACACACACACACACACACACACACACACACACACACACACACACCTTTATTATAGTAACAAGCCAACGGGGGGGTTCACCCCTCACCTCCCCCCTCCCTCTCATGCCCAACATATATTTTATTTATATAAAATAAACACTGGGTGGGTAGTTTGCCTGACTATTTATGTGTGTGTGTGTGTGTGTGTGTGTGTGTGTGTGTGTGTGTGTGTGTGTGTGTGTAAACAGTGTTGGGGTAGTCCACTCCCACCTCCACTTTCCCCCAATATATAGATAAATGTGTGTGTGTGTGTGTGTGTGTACAATTTTTGGACTTATTGTTATAGAAAGATGCACAAGTATAAATAAACCCCGTTCCTTGGTTTTAAACTAAAAAAGGGGAAATATTTTATCACCTTAATGAATATACAATTATTGCTTAAATTTAAAATTTTCTATGAAATTATAATGTGAATATACAATTTAAAGCAAAGATTCCACCATTGAGGTATGACAAGAACATTGCAAGAACGAAACCTATTTATATACTCCAATGTATTTCTAAATCCATGGAATAACAATTTCAGATTTTTGAACAAAGTACAACTTAAAGTTAAATTTCATATTTTAAAATAATGCAAGTTTGAATGATATACAACTCCTAAATGATCTCCTTTCAACCATTTAAATTCTATAACTTAATAGTTCATTTCAGATTTGAATAACTCTCTTACAGGAACTCAAAATTTAAAATGCAAGTACAAAAACCACTCTACACAAAAGTGGAGACAATATGCTGGATTTTACAACAAATATTTTTTTTACATTCACAACTACAACTCCATCCCATAGCTCAAATCTGCAACTCCTTCTTTTCTCCTTCATCTTCAACACATTCACAAAGGAAGGAAGTTAGGGAACAATCCCCTCCCAACCTTAATTCAATGAGAAGGTGAAGCTTACCTTCTCATTGGACCCTGATACCCAACAATGGAAAAATAAGGGGTGTTCAAAACCATGGAAGCTCTTCACAAAATGGCTTCAACAATGCATACATACACACCAATAAAACTTGCAACACATACAAGAATAATAACACTACTTATAAAATCTACATATTTCCAAAACACATAGGCTTAAAAACTAAGACAAATGACAAGATAATATTGTAGACATATCCTTGTGCCTCCTAAGTATGATAGGGGTCCACCCAATTCCTCCAAGTGTACTAACACAAATCACATACACACACAAAACTCCATATATCTCCATTTTAAATGATATAGTTTCATTTTAAATCCACATAGGTGGAACACCCTTCCCACACTTCCTCCAAAAAATCCTCACATAATCCCTTTTATATCAATAAAAATTCTCAATTTCCCTCTCTCTACACCATCCTTGTGGCCAAATCTACCCAATCCCATACGAATCACATGCATTCATATAATATACAACACAATACACAAATAAGAAAACCAAAATGTAAGGTATAAGACCCTAGCTTGCCATTGTGAGATCCTTCAATGTTCAAGAAAAAAACTCCAACCTCTATCCCAAAATTCAATTGAATCCCCATGCAAGATCCAAAAGTTCCAAGCAAGTAATCCCAAAACAACTAAGAAATTCCAAGAAATAGAAAATGGTGGAGAGGATGGTGAGGTGGCTCCATGTAGGATGCCATATCATTTCTCCCAAATCCACATCACAAGTCAAACACATAATTCAAGATTCCATAAATGAGTAAGGTGAAGGTATGCCACTTTGATTATTGCACACAATCCACCATTCCACTGTTCAAGGACACAATTAAGAGGGTTAGAAAAAGGTGGAATTAATTTCCTTTTTTTCCTTCAAAACTACATAATAGGGCTAAATTTGACCTCTCATATCATATTTTAGGTTGATGGGAGATTTTAAGGAGTATGGGACAAGTGTAACTTGTCCCACAAACCTAAAAAAATTTACTCAAAGCCCAAATCTAAGATTTGAGAGATGGGGATGGGTAAAAAAATAAAAATAAAATAAAATCCATCTAAAGTCATGAAGACAATATGGAATATCTACCCCATTCATTGCCCCCTTTGTCAAATCTCTGAAATATCATTATCGACATAGTTAATTAACTAAATCAAGAGCACACTAATTAACTACGATAAAATGAGAAGACATTACAATTCAATAAAATCACATACACAACTAAGACAATAAAATAAAAGACTAAAATACAAAATTCACATCCATGGTCACTTGTGAGGCTACTCCCCCATGGAGACATCCTAACAAACAAAACAAGCAAAATGACAAGGCACACACGCACACACACATAACTACCAAGGTGAGCTAATTGTAATCATCTGCTATTCTTCCATAGTTAGTTCTCTAGTCCCTTATTTGTTTATTAGAATTTCGTTTCTTGCAAACAACTAAAATAATACCACCTTCGGCCACAAGGAAAAATCAATACGTCAAGAAATCAAGGCACATATATCATTTATCATATTACATCATCACACAACATAGCTAGATCATTATTATGGTTAAGTAATTATATTCTAACTCAATTATTTGCAATTACTAATTATCACAATTTTTCCATATCCATTAACATTTACCATCATGCTACACCTAAGTACAACCCTCTATCACAATTCATATTTTATGATAACTATGTAATTCATATACTTACTAAAATTTAAACCTACTTATAGGTATTAGACAACATACAACTAATCACTTATCATCATCACATTATTAATAACTCATAAAATCAATGTGCTCATATGGTTAGTCGAATCATCTAGCATAATCATCACTGTCAAAAGTCCAAGATGTCAGCATATAAATGAACAACACTAAATCATCATCATGTACAAAAATATCTATCAATGTTCTTTATCAATCCATACAATTCATAATAAGAGTCACAAACAAACTAATAATCATAATGTACATAATGTTTAACAATAGGCTACCAGAAATATCATTATAATGTCCGTGTCACTAAGAAACTAATAATCATGATTATATCAAAATAGTTGTTGAAGAGGAGTTGGCACTACATATTCCCTTGCATAAATAAAATAAAAATTCATTATGCCAAAGGTGTTAATACCATTTTGTTAGATCTCCTATGATAATGGTGTGGTGATTCACCTATTTCAACTACTTTGCATTTTTTTTGTGGACGATGTGTTGTTTGACCTATTTCCATTTTACCTACCAACAATGCCAGTGTGTTTATCTACCACCATGACAGTTTTGTTCTTTGTGTCTAGGAAGTTGTTTGAGGCAGTCCGTTGGGGTGTTTGTTATTGTTTGGTCCTTTTCTAGCATGCATCTTCGTTGCCTCAATTGTTGTCATCCACTCCAGTCTACCGTCATGCAATGTTGATTTTGAATGACCGGTTTTATGTTTTGGGTGTGAGGGTCTTTGATTTTCCCCTTCTATTTTTGTTGGGTGAACTTTTCTGCTACCAGAGACGCCACTGCAATATAGGTTAGTGTCAAATTATTCTTCTTTTTTCCAGCCTTTGCTTCTTCTGGTTTATGAAAACCACTAACTCTGGTGAAAAACAAGCATGATATTTTACATTGGGCACATGGAAATGGTTACAAAAAATAAAAATAAAAATAAAATTATTTAAAAATTAATCCATAGTTGGATTATATAAAAGTTATCCTTGTTATCTGAAACTATTCACTAAATTTTGCATCAATAATTTAATGAAATGATTTACATACCAAAATGGGAAAAACTATTAGTCATAAACACTTTCAATATTTTAGTTACTGTATCGTTACCTTAATTTTGTAAATTAATGCAGGAAAAATAGTCCAAAATTAGGCTAATTAATCATTATCTTCATTGTCTAAAATTTGGTCACAGATTTGTGTCATTATTTGGACGAAATAGATAACAAACAAAAATATAAAATATTTAAAAAATCACAAAATAAGCTACAAAGCCCCTCAATATTTCTAGGTTATTAAATATTTACCTCCATTTTTTGAGAAATTTCCCCAAATTTGCAGTCTTTGAGCTCCATTTACTCTCTGAAAAGGAATTGTATATTCTATAGTACCCCATGTGCATAACTACATTGCTTCACGATTTCTTTCTGTCAATATTTATGCATTGCTCACATTGTGGAGGTTCTATTGACAAATACCTCCACCTGCTTTATATGGTTTTCATTCCTGCCATCATCCTCCTCTCATTGCCAGCATGCATCGTTGTTAGCTTCAGCTATTCGCATATTATTTCCTCCTGCTTGGGCATCTACAACCGTTGGGTTTGCATGGCCTTGATCTATCACCAACAATTAACTCTGAAATGCTCAATTGATGGAACTATGAAAAAGCTTCATATTCTTATAATTTCCAAAAAAAAAGTCAAGTTTTCTAACCCATTAATTAGTCGAATACTCTGTACAATAAAAAAGAGATGGAACGTAAATTTTAGAGTTGTATGAAATTCAATCGGTGATTAGGGAATTAATCTATCGTAATGATCGAATGAAGACGATACGTCAAATGAGGAGTTCATAATAGTTATGTAGTTGTTGACTCTAAATTTTTTAGTTGTAGTTTTATTATTATAATATTACTGATTTATTTAGATTTTAAAAAGTTATATTGCCAATTTAACATTCTCAATATAATTTTATTTCGTCTCATCTGATATATTTTGTAAATCAATTACTTTATTTAAACAATTTAAATATTTATATATTATTTCAATTATTTGTCTCTCTTATTCCTTATGTTTTATGGCATTGTTGTCTTTTGATACTTTTGTCTCCTATCCTTCGACTAGTTTGAACGTGGGGTGTTTCTTTTACCACCTATACTTTTTGTGGATAGCTGTAATAGTTTATTAAGTAATATAGTCTATTTCATAAATAAATAAATAAATAAAGTTGTCTCCCACTCTCCCTAATATTTGAACAATAAACTCCATCATTAAAAGGCTATCCTTTCATCTCAAAATAGCCACATTTTAGTTTTTTTATGTTGAATTAATTTTTACTTATAATAATATTCACTCGTAATGGGAACAATTACTCATTATAACTAACATATATAGAATAAATTAATAGTTTAGGTCATTCTTATATTTTATTTCAAATTTAAATAATGAATTTCACTACTTATTTTGTAAATATGGGAATAGGTTGTTTCTTGGTTGTCATATTTATTAGCAAAATTTGCTACAAATATGTTTACTTAAAAGGTAAGTTTAACTTTATTAGAACACCACAACAACTAATATTTTGAATTAATATTAACGACTCATATTAGAAGAGTTCATAATAATTTGGAAGTTGACCTTTTTCTGTTAAAATTATAATAACAAAATATTCTATTCACTAAAATTAACACATCAAATATACTAAATTAAAGAATAATTCATAAAATAAAAACACACGCACACACACACAAATATATATATATATATATATATTTGTTGAAAAAGAATCACATAAAATTAGAGTTATTTTGGAGATCGTTGCCATATAGATAGTTTAGGTTATATCCCGCCTCATTTGAGCCACACTTATAGGGATAGCACCCTTAGAAATTAAATTGAAAGGGGGACCTCCCTATCGATGTATCTTCCCTATCTATATGTTTCATCAATATCCTATCCATATTTGTCTCTATATCTCAATCTTCACTCCGAACTCTATGGTTGGTTGAGGTTGTATTATAGGTTGATGGTAAAATATTATTAAATGCATCAAGGCCTTAATTTTGAAAAGACGTGTCATTTTAAATTTTAATAGCACCTTTTTTCATTAATTTTTGTAGATTATGTAATAATTTAGTTTTGAGGGGACCAAAAAAGCCTATATACAATTAGAGATAAGATACATAAAGAGAGCCCATAAGAGGAGGCCTCTAGTAGCAGCCAACAACATGCGAAGAAATCAAGTCACAAAGTGACCTGAAAGCAAACCAAGGAAAAACCCAAAGGAAGCATGGTTAAAGAAGTGAGAAGATAATACAAAACCATGACCAAGAGACATAGAATTAAAGACTCAGGACACCTTGCCAGACGCATTATAAATGCAAGTCATTCAATTTGATTTCCCAAAATAATTTTTCTTTGGTTGGACCAAGGTCCACCCGTGCTCATCAACACGAGCAGCCCCATCATGAGTATCATGAGACTGAAACCCAAGGACCACCACAATCCTACCCTCCAATCCATGTTGCCTTGCAACATCATCACAACGCACCATATTCTCAAAGTTATTTTCCACGTCATTGTTAGACATTTAAAATTACGTCTGACCTCTTATCCTGCCCCTGACTACGCTCAAAATAGAAATGAGTTCCAATCTATTCAACAAGTTACAACTCAAGTCAGAGCCAATACCAACAACAACAGAAGCATTAAAGGTTATTTTTAAATTTGAAATAAAAAAAAATTCACTCCACTAAAAGTCCATTGACCTAACACTTCATATTTTCCTCTCCCACACCTGGCTGCACCATCTGCCTGCCACTGCACATTATATTTGTTGTCTCCACAACAGTATTCATAAATGTTAACTCAACCATCTCCTCCATTCCATCCCCATTCTCACTATATATCTCCATGTCAGCACCTCAAGCATCTGACTCCTTTGCCTTAGAATCACAGTCCTAGAACACTGTCCTCTGATTATTGTAGGGATCTTTTGGTATCTAAATTGATTCTCCCTTGCAAGCTGAGTAGCATTAAAGATTTAACAAGAAGCCTAGAGACAGATAAATCATCATGTAGGTCATTTTGTATCCAGGTAGGTGATTCAGCTGGCTCTTTGTCACTTTGATGTTGGAGAAATAGATAGTACCATATAAATGGATTTGATCTATCCTCACTAATTTAGGTCATGCCTTTCGACCAGGGTGAGAGGACCCATTTCGTAACCTCTGTTAGTGAAGGAGAATGAAGATATCCTTATTTGCACAAATTTGAAAGGAAACATTGACAAAATATGATCAATGCACTACAATTTAACTCTCACGAGTTGTCATTGTTATTAAAAAATTCACCCCTCAAGGTAATTTTTGATAACTTGCACAAATTCTTTAGTCCTGAGCCAATAGAATTGATTTAAGGAAAAAAATCATGTTTTTGGGGTCCCCTTGGCTTCTCTCTAACTTCCCCATCTAGGAAAAATCCCAAGAAGTTAGAGAAAATTGGAAAAAAATATGGAAAATGGGCCCATTCTGGGGTTTTGTAGAAAAATTGGACATTTTTGTCCTAGGCGGTCCGCAGGACAATTGGGACGTCGGTACGTGCGGGACGTGAAAATATGATTATTCCACAAGTTAGTGCATTGCAAGTGGCATAGAGAAATGTTTCTGGGATAGTTGGGACGTCGGGATGCGTGAGACGTGATTTTTCTAAAAAAGCCACAAAAGGAACCATACATTGCGGAGAATGTAGACGTCAACGGCCCTCGTGGCCCGGTCTATGGAAAATGCATAAGGTCAAGGAAGCCTGAATCAGGTGATGCAAAACAATGTTTCTAGGACTTTTGGGACATACAGACCCGATTTGGGTGACATAGCCACAATGAAGAGAAAAGGTCAATGTTTGACCTCCCGAACTTCAAACGGCCATAACTTTTGACTCTCAACTCCGATTTTCATAAAATCAGATTTTCTGGAATGGGAATGACATCCTCTGCATCACAAGAAATATATATATTAATTTTGATGAGGGTAGATATATTAAAATAAAATAAACATATTCAGCTCTAGTCAATTAATGCTCATTCTCGTCAAATGAAAAAAAATGCCTGGTAGACCCAAAATAGTTTCTCGCACTCAAAAGGCCATAAATTTTGCATTTCTCAATGAAATCGTACGAAACTAGTACCATTAGAATCTTGGCTCCGAGCCCGATGCACAATAATTAAGAAATTATAGATTTGATGAAGGATAGGTAGAGATAATTTAGAAAATGTGGCCAAGTTTAGAGTAGTGTTTTATTTGGTAGTTGTACACATTCAATTAAGCATGGGCTGTCATATTTCACTGCTACATGTCATGGGACAGTATGGGGAGCCTTTTGCAAGAAAAAAAACATAATTTCACTGCATTTAATACCTTTTACAAGTGGTTGAAGGAAATATTTTGGGATTTCCATCCCCCCCTCTCTCTCTTTTTATTTTTCTATAAATTAGAGTGTTGGGCTCATTGTAAAAGGAAGTAGCTTTGTTGTAGCAAATCTCTGTCAAAATTGGTTTCTAAATCCAATGTGTTGTATGCCCTTGTAGTGGAATCCTTGCATGGTGATCTAGGCCCTTATCTTAAAATAGATTGAACTGTGCATATCATGAAGCAATAAAATACAAGTTTGTGGATGCATCTTCCCCTGATGTGTTTGTTGGCACTCTTCTTTCCCTTTCAACCTTCATTACAAGAATATTGTGTCTAGTTTTATGCTCTTACAAGGACTCGTTATTAGTATGCATGTATGAAATATTGTTTTCAATGCATTTGCCATATTATGGAGAACTGTTATCACCCCTTATAGTATGCATTTTACTTCTATTTTTCACGCATTGGAAGAATACTCTCACACCCCTTCTTTTTTGGTGTATCACTGCTTTAGTGTAGGCATTCATTTTCATGCATTCTCTTTCCTTGGTCCCTTGGAAAGTTTCATTAGGAAAGATTTTTTTTCCTGCATTAGATTAGATTGTGGTAGGTAGTTTAGGAGTAAGAACTAGATTTCTCTGGAGGTCTATCTCAAGTAGCAAGACCCACAATGTGGAGATAATACCCATGTTATCCAATCACACCATGAGCTCAAGTATATGCACTTATGTAAACATAAGGGTGTTGTGATTCACTGATAATAGTCACTTCTAAATAATGGTGATATTTTCTAAACAGGGTTAAGGTTACTAAAGACATTATGGAATCCTAGTTGCATCTGCATATTTTAGCAGTAGAATATATTAATTTGTGGACATACAGGGCGAGCAAGGGTAGTCCAAGTAGGATTCATTTTTTTTAATAATGTTTGGTGGGTGATTAATCAGGATAAAATTGATTTTTCCAGATCTTTGAGAACATTCACAACATTTGGAAAAATAAATGACATAATGCTTCAAAATAGCTAAAATATTCCTTCAACTAGAAGGTGTGCATCAGTGGAGGCCCAAATTTGCATGGTTTCACACAATCTCTATGAATTTAACATGAAGGATTGAGCCAAAGACTCAATTAAACATTAAAGACCCTTGGTTCCTCACACCTAAGATACACTCAAAGGATTACAGATGATCTTTTATCAATAAAATGATAGTAAAGTGATTTTAAATTGTTTATCTCATTACTGGATGAAGGCTCTTCTCATAATGAAATTGTAAATTCCATTAAACTATCATAGGGATGAGATCATGTGTGATTCGGAGGGATTTTAACACAAGATTGCAGTAGGAACAAGAAAAACTACTCACAGACATTCTAAAATAAAACAGACACAAATATTCCCAAGATTAACATAGATTAATTTGAAGTTGATTAGATTCATCACCAGTGGAACATTTCTTTGAACAATCTCATATATTTTCAATGGTTGTACACTTTCAACAAACTTGACATGATCAAATCTAAAACATAAGAGATTAACATGTTTCTTAGATGGTCTCTCAGGAAGATGGGATTTCTCGAATTTTCTCATAAGAATTCAACCCTTGACCATTTGCATGACTAAAGCATGATTTTTATAACATTTGTTTTCATTAAAGATTTCCTCCCAAGAAAAGAATATTCGAGGGAGCTTTGTTTGTTACATGTTTGATCATGAGTTCCAGAAACTGATGTTTGACAGACTTAGAATTAAAAGTTGCCAGTTGTTCAAAAAGGTGAATCATTACAAATATTTCCGTCATTGTTTTAACTGGGGCACCCATTCATCTCCTATGGAAACACATTTTTTATCCTTTGCGCCTTCAATGTCCATCATTTCATCCTTTTCCCATTCTTTCCTCTACAACCCTGCTCTACATCCAACTTCTCTTGTAATTTGCATTTTTGCAAGTGCTCGAGCAACTCCAACTTTAAGATATCAAACTTTACATTCCTTGGACTCACAAATTAAGCTATAAATCCATTCAATTACACTTTTTAGACAAAAATGACAAGGAATTTCATCAAAAAATGATGAAAAACAATGCGTATTTGCATCTCCGTGAGTCTTGGAGCAAAAAAGGTGGCAAAATTAGATGCAATGTGTTGGTATAAAAATTGATTCTCCCTTAGAAATTGAACAACATCACAGATTTAACAAGACACTGAGAGACAGATAGATCATATTATGAGTCATTTTTAGCTAGGGAAGGGATTCGTCTAACTCTTTGTCACTCAAGCATCAGAGAAATGGATAGCATCTTCATTAAGGATTTGATCTATCCTCACTACTTTAGGTTGTGCGTATCAACCAGGGTGAAAGGACACATTTTGTAACCTCTGTTAGTGAAGGAGAATGAAGATATCCTTCTTTGCACAAATCTAAATGGAAACCTTGAGAATATATGATCAATGCACCATAATTTAACTCTCACGAGTTGTCACTTCTAAAGAATGGTGATATTTTCTAAATAGGGCTAATGTTACTAGAGAAATTATTGCATCTTGATTGCTACTGCATATTTTGGCCATAGAATTTATTCCTTTGTGGACATACATGGAAAACAGGGGTAATCCAAAATAGGATTCAAAGTGTTCCGCCAATCCACATCCTTGCCTTTGAGATTAAGTAACATGCCACGTGATTTATCCAGATAGTTAAGAATCTTCACTACGAGCCTTAGGAAAGATAAATTATAGAAAGCTTCATACATAGATAAAATATTACCTTTTTCACCAATAGGTGCCTTAAAATACAAAAAGAGGCCCAAATTTACATGCCATCACACCAATCTAAGAATTGAACACAAAGGCTCGAGATAAACACTCAATTGGGGAAACATGAAAGACCCTTTGGTTCATCACATGCCTGAGATACACTCAAATACTTACAAACAATCTCTATCAACAGAATGAAAGTAAAGTGATTTTAAATTCTTTATTTCATTACCAGGATGAAGGCTCTTCTCATAATGAAATTGACAAATGCCACTAAACTATCAAAGGGATGAGATCTTGTGTGATTTGGAGATATTTTAACATAAGATTGCAATAGGAACAAGAAAAACAATTTGCAGACTTTCTAAAAATAAAGCAGACACAAATTTGACTAAGATTAACACAAATTAATTCAAAATTGATTAAATTCATCAACAAGGGAAGGTTTCTTTGAACAATCTCATATCATTTTCAATGGTTGTACACTTGGAACCAACTTGACATGATATAAATCTAAACCAAACAAGACATTAATAGGTTTCTCAGATGGTCACTCAGAAACATGGGCTTCTCTCATATTTTATCATAAAAATTCAACCCCCTAACCATTTGCATGACATAATTCATGATTTTTATAAAACTCAACTACATCCAAGCTTTTCCCCCCAAGAAGAAGAATTTTAGAGGTACCTTTTTTTGTTACATATCTCAATCATGATTTTCAGAAAATGATGTTTAATAGATTTGGACAAATCGAAAAGTTTCTAGGTGTTGGAAAAGGTAAATCATTTCAAATATTTGCATCATTGTTTTAACTATGGCATGTAGTCATCTCCTCTAACAACACGTTTTTCATCCTTTACATGGCATGCAACATCCTTCATTCACATCCTTTCCTCTACATTCTTTCCTCTACAATTTTTCTCTGCACTTAGTTTCTCTAGTAATTCACATTTTTGCAACAACCCGAGAAATTTTGATTTCAAAATATCAATCTTTGCACCTTTTAGATTCACAAATTGAGCTCCCTAAATCCATTCAATTGTGGTTTGCAGACAAAAACAACAAGGAATTTCATCAAAAAATGATGAAAAATGATGTGATAATCACAACTCTTGAAAGTTTTGGAGCGGAAAACTAGTGGTGAAACCAAATGTAATGCACATGGTAACCATTTATGATCTATCTTTCTCAATTTTAAATTAGAGCCATCCACGTGGAATCCTTAGCATTACTTCAAAGGTGAAGTACATGAGGAAAGTTTCAAAACTTTTGCACATGCCTTCCATGTACCCTAGTTGTAAGAAAATGCGTAACTTTTGACATTTTGCCCCATCCCTCCGCTATAAAAAGGATACAGCGGAAGCCTCCATACTGTCTCCATTGCACATCTTTGATATGTTGCCACGAAGTCGTGACCCATTTTTGCAAGCATGGGCTTATCACATGTCTCATTGCCGAAAAAGTTTGGTGAAAAATTTCCAAGGATTTCCTCCGGAAGGCCCGCACCTGCCTACTGTCTAAGAACTTATCAAACTCGACCATGTGAGCAGTCCAAGCTAATTCGTTGAGTGAGTGGCCGTGCTTCCATGTTTTATACATTTTACTTCCTTTTTCATAAATAAAATCCAGGGGTAGGTCCCCAAATAGGTGTGGTCTGCCAATCTGTGTGTCCTTGACTTTTGAAAGTTAAAACCTGCCACGTGTTATCCTCTTATTAGCTACGGAGCCTTAGGCATTTTTTCAACATTTTTACCTTTTCGCAACCACTAAGGTAGGCCTTAGAGGCAGATACTTAAAAGGGCATCCACCATGCCATGTGTCAATTAAAATCTGAACACGTATATGCATCTGGTTGCATGAAAAAAATGGATAAGTTTGCTCCAGGGGCCACTGGAAATCGTAACATGTCTCCTTAGTGCAACTCCAAAGATCAAACTAAGAGGATAATCCTGCAATGAGCGTCGGATTTCATATTTTTTCCAGACTTGAGTTGAAAAAAGCCTTACAAGATTCATAAAATAGACTCAACGTTCCTCATCCAATCAGAAAGAGACCACGTATTCCAGCAGATATTGAGATATAAATCTGATCGTGAAAAAACACACCCGTCAAACCATAAAATGTAGGGGAACCACCATTTGTGCCCAGAAATGCATATCTTTCCACCAAGGATGGAGAAATTACAAATGTAATACCAGGATCAAATGCAATTCGATGACCATGGAGAAGGATCTTTCAAAGAGCATAAAAATGTAGAAAAATATTTTTCATGCATCCATTCGAAAGAAATAAAAAATATGACAGAGCACGCAGATTGAAGAATTTTTAGGGCAAATGGTGCGAGATCAAAACAACCACCAACATCAGCTCCAAATCGGGGATGAGGAGCTCCCTGCGAGTGCCATAAGAACAAAAAAATCAGACCAATGTGCCAAAGATCCATTGGGAAACAGAGTCACAAATTGACCCTCCAGGAAGCAAACTAAGAAACCAACAAAAAATGGCTGCTAAGGACCAGGGCATGAACCAAAACTGACAAAATGCAAAACGGAACACAAAAACCAAAGAATTTACACTATACAAATGATGCATACCTCGATTCTTAGAAATCAATCAAGGAAATGTTTTAAATTCCTTCCATTAACAGGTAATTCCGGTTATTCCCCATCAATGGTCTTTTAGGAAAAAGGTATTTTCACCAATTCGAATGTCAAGAGAATAAGGGCCCATCCACAATGCATCAAAATTTCCATGCTTGCCCTTATCCTCATGTCTACTTTCCCATAATAGCATAAGATGTCCCACGCTGAAAGCTCTTGGAGTCACCTTTTTGTAGAACAAATTTTTCAATTTTTCTTTGAATCTCACATGCTTTTTATGGGATGCTCTCCTTTCTTCATCGAATTCAAAAAATTTATTAATGCGAGCATCATATGGACTAACTTCTTGATCCTACAGTTGTTAAATAAACTGGTATGAAGACAATTGCATATGCAAGGGTAGCAGGGCTTGAATTCCATACACCATATCAAAGGGGATTTTTCCAGTAGCTCATTTAACTGTGATTCTATTATCCCAAACAAAAAACTTCAACTTCTCACCCCACTTCGTTTTGTTCAACTCCAAGGTTATTCTAATTATCTTTAACAAATTTTTATTGCTAGACTCTACTTGTCCATTTCCTTGGGGATTATAATTGGAAGCATATGTCAAAATGATTCCATATTCATGGCACATTGACACCAAACTTTTAGCTCGGAAGCTTATGGCATTATCAACAACTATCTTAGCAGGCACTCCAAACCTGTAAATGATATGATTCATAATGAAATCAATGATAATTTGATATGTTTCTTTCTTGGTGGGGATTTCCTCCACCCACCTGGTGAAGTAATCCGTGGCTACTAAAATCCACTTATGGCTATCACTTGAGGAATCTGAAATTTCACCAATGAAGTCCATTCCCTATTGCTTAAATGGGGCTTCAATTGATACAGGCTGTAAAGGGAGGGATCCTGAAGCTTTCATTCTTCCTGAAAAATGCTATAAACTTTCACATTTCCTAACCAATAAAGTTGTATCTTTGAAAAGAGTAGGCCACTAACAACCAACCCTTAGAATTTTATGAGCTATGACTCTTCCAGTAAAATGCCACCAACAAACTCCTCCATGGATATCAGCAATTATTTTAGGGGCTTCATCTTCAATTATGCATTTTAAGAGAAATCCCTCAGGGTTCTTCCAAGCTAACCCAAAATTAGTAATGACATATTTCTGGGAAGCTAACTTAAGAGCTCTTTTCTGATTTTTACTCAAATGTTCAAGGCATTGTAGTTTTTTTAGATAAAAGATGATATCCTTATACCATTCAGAATTCATTAATTTTTCAAGGATACTTAAACTATCTTCTTCAACTTCATTTACCTGAATATTTTGCAGGTTGCTCTCTGCCATAAGCTTTTCCAGGCCCAAACCTTTGACCAATTTAGTAATTTAGATATCCATATCATACTCTTGCAACTTGTTTACCCATCGACATCTTTTTCTTGAAACCTCCATTTCTGATAGGATATCCTTCACCGTGGGGTGGGGAACATAATCTATGCCTTTGGAATGAAAACTGTATGGCCTAAATACTTTAGTTCCTTTTACCAAAGAAAATTCCTACTTCTATATGATGGTATACTTTAACTTAGCTCCTTGTAGAGCCTTACTAAAAAAGGCAATTGGTCTGTCAGTTCCTTCAACATCCTTTTGCAACAACATAGATGCAATAGTATTTTCTGAAGCAAAAGAAAACATTTGGAAATCCTTCTTATAATCTGGAGCTTCTAAAACAAGGTCATTATTCAATGCTTCTTTGATCCCATTAAAGGCCTAAACATCTGCTACTTCCCATTTGATACTTTGATCTTTCTTTAACATACAAGTGATTAGGATTGTCAACTCAACAAAGTTATAGATAAATCTCTTGATAAAGTTTATTTGTCTAAAAAAGGATTGGATTCCCTTCTTGGTTCATGGAATAGGAACTTTGCAAATGGATTCAACTCTCTCATGATCAATCATGACCCCTTCCTTTGACACAATGTGCCTAAGCAACTTTTCTTTCTGAACTCCAAAATGGCACTTCTTGGGATTCAATGAAATACCATACTCTTTGCATCTTAACAACATTTTTTCCAAGTGTTGCAAGTGGTCATTTCTTTTTCAAGAGAAGACAGTCACATCATCTTGATATACAAAAATGAAATCATTAATATAGCCAAATAAAGCTACATACATTACTCTTTAGAAATTGGCTCTAGCACGTTAGTGCAAATCAGTAGCACCCCCTAAATGACCTTTAGATCTGTAGGTGAGAATTGGGTCATTTAGTGTGATTGCACAACATGGAATCTTTTCCACAAGTGTGAGACTTGTAAAAATGGGAAAAACTCTCCAAATTGAAGGTTGGTTCCTCTAATCCTCTGATCATATGTATGCATGTGAAATTTGTAGAGGTTTAACTAAAAATTCTACTCTAATTCTACCAAGGGGACAAGGATAGAAAGAAAATAAGATAAAACTAAACTGACAAGGTGATACACCAAAGGAGTGGTTAACATATATTTCTACAAATTAACACAGATTATGAAAAATGCAACAAAAATCATGCATATATTGCTAAAATTGTAATGCAGGATCAGGATAGAGCAAACAACACAAGAAAGGATTGAAAATTCATTCACAGAGCTTGCATTGTCATTTCCATTTTTTAAATAGAGTGCATTATAACAGCAAATACATAGAAAACATGTTGTAGTCCTTAAAAGGTATGATATTCCAAAAATTTTATTACCATGGTGAAGGAGGGAGCCTACAGAACATAAAAAACATCCAACCCTTTACAAATGAGCCAAATCTAGATTTTTTACAATGAAAAACTGAGTTCAAGAAAGAGAAATGTGGGAAAAAAATGAAATGAATGATTCAACCACTGACCAAATCCATCAAAATAGTATAAGCACCCTTAAAAGTTCATTCCCCAAGATTTTTGATAATGCTAAAGAAGAATGGAGGCCATATTGCATTAAAAATGGTGGTTGAATGTCGGTTCTACTCTTTTCCCCATTGCAGAGGCATTTTCTCATTTTTCTCTCACTAAACTCCACCAAAAAAACAAAATTGAAGATTCGATCATCTACAGGACTTCAACATCTTTCCAATGACACAAAAATAAAGAAAAACTGAGTTTTGGATCAAAAGATATGCCCCTCTGAATATTTAGGACCAAACTAGGTCAAAAACAGGTCATCAGGCCGAAACCTAAAACTTTTCCCCTTTTTCAAATTTGGGAAAATTTCACCAAAAATATCTGCACCCTGCTGCTCTGCTACAACATGGCACTTCCTCATTTAGTCGCGGGTTCAAATGGCCATTTTACCCTTTTTTGAATTTTGGAAAAAATTCCAAAATTTCTCTGCGCTGCACCACTCCGCTGCCACATGGCACACTCTGATTTGGTGCGGGCTTTAATCAGCTTTCTCTCCTCTACGGGCCCATGGGAAAAAACCTTCCCTTTACACCATTTTAAACATTTTGTAAAATTTCTCCAAATCCTTCTGTACCTCTAACTTCTGCCTCACACTGGACATGTGTCATCCTCCGGTTGGTTCGTGGGCCTTTGCAAATTTCTTCTCCTCCTTCTTGGCAAGCTTGTGGGTCGGTTTTTCCCTTTTCGCCCTTTGCTATTTTTGAAAAAAACCAAAATTTTCTCCGCCCCTTTGACTCCTCCCGGTCTCATGGACACATGGCATATTTTCATTCGATGTGAGGCTTCTAGGCCAAAATTTTCTTTGTGCCATCTTTGGAAATTTTTCCAACTTACCCCCGTCGGTCAGAGCTCCGCCGCTATGTGGCACATCCTCATTCGATGCGGGCTTCAAACCATTTCTTTCCTCTACGAGTCTACAGGAAAAAATTTCTTTTATGCCCCACGCACTCCTTGGTGATTTTTTTCAATTTACCTCTGCTAATCCACCATTCCGCCACCACGTGGCACATTCCTATTGGTTGCAAACCTTACTAGGGAAAATTTCCCTCAAAAACTTCGCCGAGCCATAACTTGCAAAGTACAAGGAGTTAGAAGGAAAATTTCACCTTTCTGGAAAGGTGAGAAAATTAGCTATCTGATGAAGCCATTTCTAGATAATTTTGAGTTCCTAAAAAGTGAAAAAAATTGACCGAGGCACAAGGAAGGAAGGAATGAAAGAAAGTTAGTCACAAATTGGGAGTTAAAGGCAAGATTGCCTCTCTTCCATAAACAAGTCTGAATGGAGAGTTACCAGTGGATCTCTTGGGAGTTATTCTATCAGCCCATAAGGCTGATTTAAGTTTAGTGTGCCAAGTGCTCTGATTTTCATCAAGAGTCCTCTTGATGATCTTTAATAGGTTTTTGTTGGTAGATTCAGCTTGGCCATTACCTTGAGGGTAATAATTTGATGAAGTGCTCAGATAGATCCCATTCTTAACATCCCAATCAGTTACCTTTGATCCTATGAATGTTAATGCATTATATGATATTATAGTGGTAGGTATACCAAATCTGGTTGTTATCCCCTCAGAGAAGTCTAGAATACTAGACTCAATTACCTCTTTGAGTGCCACTGCCTTAGTCCATTACATGAATGGTTGGTCAACTGAAATTGGGTGCAATGGAAGGGCTTCTAATATTTCCTTGCCTGTGAAGAATGCACAATTTTTGCACCTCTTGATCCATGCATAACAATCACTAAACATCTTGGGCCAATAATAGCTAGCTTTCATAATCTTGAGGGCTATCACTCTTGGAGAAAAATGACCCCTAACTGATCCACCATGGAACTCTTCTAAAATTCTCTTAATTTGATTTTTCCCAATGCATCTCAGCAGCACTCCATTTATATCCCTTTTGAACAAGACACCATCAACAAGTGCATATGGAATAACCTGCAATCTGAAGTGTCTTCTCTTGGTTTTTTTCATCTTGGGAGGGCATAGGCCTGTTTGTAAGAAGTAAATTATGTCTTGGGTCCAGCAAGGAGTGAGCATACCACCATTCTCTTCTTGAACACCTCTTTGTTCTTGGTTGTCTTGCAATGCAAAACAACATCCTTCCCATTGTTTGCTTCCATTGATTTGCTCAAGACCATCTTCTCACATAATCCCTTTCCTCAGACCAGCTTGGTGAATTTGATCTCAATTTCATACTCCATGACATGAGTAATCCACCCTGCACGTTGCTCATTTAGGTCTTTGTTGAGGAGGAAGTCCTTAACTCCCACATGAGAAACCAGCAGTTGAACCTTGTTGTTTGAAACTAGATGCTTAAATTTATTCAAGCTCCTAATCACTGCAAGAACATGCTTCTCAATGAAGGAATACCTCACCTCATAGTCCTCAAAGCTTTTGCTAAAGAAGGCAATTGGCTGCTCTGAATTTTCTTTGTTTTTTTGTACTAAAATTATAGAAATTGTATCCACCTCCAAATGCATAAAGGATAAATTTTTTAGAGAAATATGGGTGAATGAGAGTTGGAGCTTGTGAGATATCCTCTTTGATTTCCTCAAAACTTGTCTTACCTTTAGCTTTCCATTTAAAAGCCATACTTTTCTTCAACATCATAGTTATTGGCTTGACAAGGGTTGCAAAGTTTGGAACAAATCTTCGAACGAAATTGATTCTTCCCAAGAAACATTGAAGGGCCTTCTTGTGACTTGGTAATGGCAGTGCTTTTATTGCTTCAACCCTTTCTAGATCAATTGCTAATCCCTCTTTAGAAACAATGTGGCCTAGGAGCTTTCCTTCATAAGCTAGAAAAATACATTTTTTGGGATTCAAGGATACCCCAAATCTTATACATCTTTGGAACACTTGTCTCAAATGAAAGAGATGATCTGATGCACTTTTAGAAAATATATTAATATCATCTAGGTATATCAACACTATTTTGTTGATCAATCCCTTGAACATCGTATCCATTGCCCTTTGGAAGGTAGCTCCAGCGTTAGACAACCCAAATGGTATTTTCCTATATGCATAGGTTCCCCATTTGGTGGTGAAGGTTGTTTTGAACTAATCATCCTCCTTTACCATGATCTGATTATACCCTGAATAACCATATAGCAATGAAAACCTCTCAGAGCCAACAACAACTTGTAAAATCTACTCCATAGAAGGAAGTGGGTAATGATCCTTAAAGGATGCTCTATTCAAATCTCTAAATTCTACACACAATCTGATTTCTCCACTCTTTTTTATAACTGGAACCAAGTTTTCAACCTAGCTTGAATGCTTGATGGGAAATATGATACTTTCCTCTATTAACTTATTCAATTCCTTCTTCATGAGAGGCTCCATGTGTGGATTGACCGGTCTTTTTTTTTTCCTGATGGGTTTAGCACTTGGTTCTAATTCAATTGTGTGTTGAGCTGGCTTGGGATTGAAACCTCTCAAGTCTTCATAGCTCAAATAAAATATATCTAGGAACTCTTGGAAAATTTGCATGAACTCATACCTTTCTTGCTTGGTTGCCACTTTACCAATTTGAAGTGATTTTCCTTCTCCCACTGAGATGGGCACTGAATCTTCTCCCTTGACTTGGATATTTTCTCTCCTTCTAAAATTGATCATTAGGATTAAATATGGACTCCAAAGTGACAAGTCCTTTTGGCAGTTTATTGGTTCTCAGTTGTACCACTTGATCACCATATTGTTGTTCTCATTTTTCCTGATTTTTGGCTGAGAACTCAGCTTCTTCTTGCAAGAAATTGATGATTTTTTGGTCACTTTCAAACACTTTTCAACTTACATTATTGTCTGGCACTGATGGCCTTACAATCACATGAATGTTTGGTTGCACTTTATCTTCCTTAATACTCTCCACAACATCAAAGGTTGCCCCAACTGCTGCAATCCTCTTAACAGTTTGGTTTTATTTCTTAGGGATGGAGTTGATGCCAAAACCTTCAAAATCCTCGATGAGGTCCCACACTCTATTCTTATAACTCTTGAGCGGGTCATTTTTGGTAGCATACTGCCCTTTAACTTGATTAACAATCAACTCATAGTTACCAAAGACTTATAAGTTTTTGATACATCACTTTCTTGACCAATGCAATCCTTGTATCAAATGTTCATATTCAGCAGTGTTGTTAGAACATGCAAACTAAAATCTAAAAGCTGAATAATACTTAATGCCTTGAGGTGAAACAAGAATAGCCCCCCCTAAACCTTGTCTACTTGTTGACCCATCAAATAATAGTTGCCATACCTCATTGTCATCTTTATGGTCTGGCTTGGTGATGCTAGGAATAGGCTGGTTTTCTTCATTCATGTAATAAACTCTTAGTTCAAATTCCTCTATTTCCTTGTAGGGATCAAAAGCATGTACCTTGTTTTCCCATTCATCAAGAGTCAAATTTAGGATGCCTCCAACTTTGGTGTCAACTTCATCTGTGCCTAGATATTCCTCTTAATCAAATGCTGAATAGTTGGCATTGATTAGGCTTGGAGTATGAGGCTCAATGTGAAATTTTGCAATAGGTTCAAACCTGATTATGGCCTTGGCTCCATATCTAGTCCAAAACAACATGTGTGACCAATCAACACATAAATAGCCTCCAATTCTAGCTGTGAAATCCCTTGATAAACATAGGGAAAAAAGTGGAGGTAAATCTAGCACTGACACATCTTACAAAATAGTGACATTGGGGCATGCATGCAAAGTGAGGCTTAAATCTTTAATTACCCCTACTATTGTTATTATTATCCCATCTAGTTGCACCACTCCTTTGGATATGAATTTATATTAGAGGCCTAGCTGATAAGCTATTTGCTTGGGCATCACAGAACTACTTGCCCTAGAATCAATCATATAATTGTGTACTAATTTATCCCCAATGATCAATGAAACATAGAATGGAGGGGGCTTCAAAACTTTACCTTCCTGTCCTCCAAGCTTCCCTCAGGCTGAGCAACATTTTTGAGTACCTTCTCTTGCATATGAGCTTGCTCATTTGAAGTTGACCAATTCTTCATGGCAACTTGTAGTAGATCCCTTTGGCCTGGAATGGATAGTGATTCCCACATAGATATATTCACATTTTTATTCTTCATTTGTTCAACGATGTTAAATGGGGATGAAACCTCTCTTTGTTGTCACTTAGCTACACACTCTTTTCTTGTACATGGGCTGCAACAACTGGCATTTGAATTGGTTTAGAATGTGGCTTGGGTTGTCCTTGCACATTTGGAACTAAATTTTTCTTGCCAACACTTTGTGGAGTGATGGAGGGTTGTGGATCACATGGAGCTAATGAATTCCCTTCACCAATATTCCTCTTCTTTAACTGTGTGTTAGCTATTATATTCTGATAAATTGTTTGATTCATACCAAAAAAATCTTTAGCCTGCCAATTCACAAGTGTAGTCTCATTTGGAGTTGTATTTTGCTAAGTTTTTCCTTATTGTTGGCTTGTTTCTTGACTCACCTCAATCTCTACACCAGTTTTTATCACCATCAAAGCTTGGTTCAAAGCACCCTTGAAGCACATAGATTGGTTTTTAGGTTCATTGCATGGGAAACACCAATCATACTCTTAAGCTATATTATTTTGCACTGACACTAAGCCTTTAGAGGTAGATGTAGCATTGGGGTTATAGGGCTGAATGGTCTATTTGTAGGAGACCTTACTTGATTTTGATTTGCAGTTGGATTGGGTGGCCTATTAGGCTAATATGGTTTCCTATTAGGCCGAGTTTGAAACTGATAAGAAGGTCTAAAACTTTGGGATTACTGCCTCTTGAGTGTAACCAGCTCATTTCTTAAATTTTGTAATTGTTTGATGACTTCTTGAAGCTCATTTGCGGCACTAGAGGATGAAGTAGAAGTTTCATTTGAACTCTAATTTATAGGAGTGGGAATAGGAGCTAAAGTTGGTGCTTGACTACTTCTTGGGCTTTCCAAGTTTGGATATAAGGGCATAGGAGGCCTAAGCACAAGTTTACTAGCTTAGATTAAATAATTCTCAGCCCTAATGGTGATGTTATATGTTGTAGGCATATTTGCACCTCCCATGGATTAGATTAACATATAAATATCATAATTTAAAGCTTTGAGATAGTATAAGAAAGCACCTTCAACTGTTGGCCTTACTGTCATTGGGATTCTATCTTAGGTCCTTTGAAATCTCAAAGTGAAGTCTGTTAGCTACATTGGGAGCTCTCTTGATAGTTTTCATTTGTTCCAATAGAGACAAATTATCTCCCTTTTCTCCAAACTACTCATGGAGAGCTATGCACAACTGGTTCCAAATTTGGATAGAGCCTACCCCAAGGCTCCTGAACCATTGCAAGGCTTTCCCTTTGAATGTAGATGTCAATAATTTGAGAGAAATTTGCATCTCAACAATCTCATGGGTTGCACAAACATTAGCAATGTCTTTGACATGATCACAAGGAGTGGTCTGATTTTCCCCAGTAAAGTATGGGATGTTCTTCAATGTTGCAACTGGAACTGGGTTTTGTACATTGAGAGAAAGTGGTCTACTACCAGTGAAGTTGACATAAGGGTTGTGTTGTGCCATTCTCATTGGCCTAAGAAACCTTGTTGATTGGGTGAAAGGTCTACCAGGTGGAGGAGTTGATAGAGTTTTGTTTGGTGGAGATGGAGACCTTTGAATTCTTCTTCCCCTATCTCTTATTCCTAGGGATAATTGTAGATACTCAGAAAATCCCTCTTCTCTGGCCCTTGACCTTGTTTGGATCCTTCTCATGAATGTTCAGAATTTGACTACTAAAACCAATTTATTTTATCTCTTTAGAGTTGCCAGATGTGCAAATCAGGGCTCTTTTAAGAAAAAAAATTAGAACAGATGCACATCAACTTTGTTGTATTGAAGATGAAGACCTCTAAGGTCCCACTGGGTGTGCCAAAACTGTTAGTGTAAATCATGAGCACCCCCTAAATGACCTTCAGATCTGTAAGTGATAATTGGATCATTTAGTGTGATTGCACAACATGGAATCTTTTCCCCAAGTGTGGGACTTGAAAAAATGGGAAAAAAACTCTCTAGATTGAAGGTTGGTTCCTCTACTCCGATGATCAATTGTATGCATGAAATTCGTAGAGGTTTAACTCAAAATTATACTCTAATTCTACCAAGGGGACAAGGATAGAAAGAAAATAAGATAAAACTAAACTAACAAGGTGATACACCAAAGGAGTGGTGAACATCTATTTCTGCAAATTGAAACAAATTATGAAAAATGCAACACAAATCATGTACAAATTGCTAAAATTGTAATGAAGGATTAGGATAGAGCAAACAACACAATAAATGATTCAAAATTCATTCACAAACCTTTTATTGTCATTTCCATTTTTTAAATACAGTGCATTACAACAAAACAGAGGTAGAAAACATGTTGCAATCCTAAAAAAGGTATGATATTCCACAAATTCACTTGCTAGGGTGAAGGAGGGAGCCTACAGAACATAAAAAATGTCCAACCCTTTACAAATGAGCCAAATCTAGCTTTTTTACAATGAAAACCCGAGTTCAAGAAGGAGAAATGCGGGAAAAAATGAAATGAATGATTCAACTACCGACCAAATCCATCAAAATAGCATGGTTACCCTTAAAAGTTCATTCCCCAAAATTTTTAACCATGCTGAAGAAGAATGGAGGCCATACTGCATTCAAAATGGTGGTTGAATGTTAGTTCTACTCTTTTCCCCATGCCAGAGGCGTTTTCTCATTTTTATCTTAGTAAACTTGACCAAAAAAAATTGAAGGTTTCTTTATGTAGAGGACTTCAATATATTTCCAATGACACCAAAATCGAGAAAAAAATGAGCTCTCAATCGAAAGATATGCCCCTTTGAAGATTTAGAGAAAAACTAGGACAAAAACAGGTCGGCATGCCAAAACCTAAAATTTTTCCCCTTTTTTGAATTTGGGAAAATTTCCCAAAAAAATTTTGTGCCCCGCCGCTCGGCTACAACATGGCGCTTCCTCATTCAGTCGCGGGTTCAAATGGACATTTTACCCTTTTTTGAATTTTGAAAAAAATTCCAAAATTTCTCCACGCCCCACCGCTTTGCTGCCATGTGGCACACTTTGATTTGGCGCGGGTTTTAATCAGCTTTCTTTCCTTTGCAGGCCCACGGCCAAAAAAATTTCCTTTGCGCCATTTTAAACATTTTGGAAAATTTCTCCAAATCCTTCTGCACCTCTGACTTCCACCTCCGACTGGACACATGACATCCTCTAGTTGGTCTACAGGCCTTCTCAAATTTCTTCTCCTCCTCCTTGGCGGGCCTACGGGCTAGTTTTTTCCTTTTCGAATTTTCTAGTTTTGCGAAAAGCCAAAATTTCTCTACCCCTCTGACTCCCACCAATCACATGGAAATGTGGTGTATTATCATTCGATGTGGGGCTTTTGGGCCAAAATTTTCTTTACACCATCTTTGGAAATTTTTCCAACTTACCCCTGCCAATCCGACCTCCATTGCTACATGGCACATCCTCATTAGACACGGGCTTCAAACCATTTCTTTCCTCTGTGGGCACACGAGAAAAAAAAATCTTTTACACCCCGCCCACTCCTTAGCATTTTTTTCAATTTACCTCCACTGACCCGCCATTCTGTCGCCACGTGGCACATTCCTATTAGTTGCAGACCTTCCTAGGGAAAATTTCCCTCAAAAACTCCACCAAGCCATAACTTGCAAAATACAAGGAGCTAGAAGGAAAAAATTTCCTTTCTAGAAAGGTGAGAAAATTCTCTTTCTAATGAAGCCATTTCCAAATAATTTTAAGTGCCTGAAAAGTGAAAAAAATTGACTGAGGCACAAGGAAGGAAGGAATGAAAGAAATTCAAAAATAAGTAAGGGGCTTATTTTAGATAACACAAAATTCATTAGACCAAAAGGCATTCTGACATATACATATGTTCCTCAAGGAGTGGTAAAGGTAGTCTTGATTCACTCTGATTCCTTCATAACTCCCTGGTTATATCCAGAAAAACCATCCAAGGTGGATAACAATTCCAAACTAGTAACCAATTGTAACATATTGTCCATATTTGGCAAAGGGTTTTTATCCTTCATTGATGCTCTATTCAAGTTTCTAAATTCAACACACAACCTTATATCTCCATGTTATTCTTTCTGATAGGTACCAAGTTTGTAACCCATGATGAGTACATTGTGGGCTAGTATGATTCTTCCATCCGTCAACTTTTTCAATTCTTCTTACATATTGAGGGAAAGGAGTGGATTGATCGGCATCTATTTTTTCCTAAACAACTTGGAACAGAAGCCTCCAAGGGAATTTCGTGCTGGAAAAGATCCTCTTTGTATGCTTTCAGTTCAAGAATTAGACCATGCTAATCAGTCCTAATATTTCTTCAATAATTGGAAATACGAATGTGCTTTCCTTCCTTGCTCAGATTGCTACCTAGCCACAAGCTATTACGTGGTTTATCCTTCGTGCCCAAGGTCAATGCTCTTCAACATCCCTCGAGGCTTACATGTGTTTGTTGACAATGCATTCATCATTATCAAAGTTTGATTCAAGTGCTACCAAACCTCTGGGAATAGTATTAGTCTTCAATTGAATGTTGTCTTTACCAAATAAAGTATCCTTTCCATCAGCTGCATAAACCATTCGATCCCAATCTATACATTGTATTCAAAAAATTCTCCTTAGTTCTGCAAAAACCTTTACACCTGGGCGTCGTCTTCGAACACTTTCCAGTGTTTAACATTATCAGGAATAGATGGTCTAGTTAATATCTCAATATTATACTCACAATAGGGGGATACAGTACAATTTTCAAATTTAGACCCCAATACATCCAATTTTTCTGCTAGAGTATTTTACTTTCTATCATGATGTATTAACTTGAAGGAAGTCAAACATCTCAATGAAATCCCAGACTGCATGTTTATACTACTTAATTCTCTAAAATATTATTACATACAATTTTCTAACATGTTTGACAATTAGCTCTGAATCTCCTTTGAACAATGATGTCTCTAACACCATATTTCCAAGCAATTCCTTAAACCCAATAACACTGCTTCATATTCTAGCAATATTGTTAGTACACTCAAAGTTGAGTTTAAAAGAAAAAATAAACTCTTCCTGTCTTGGAGATATCAGATTCAATACCAGCACCATTTCCAAATTTAGAGCAAGCCCCATCAAACAACAAAGTCCAAGGAGAACCTACTTGATTAAGAGACTTGCATTGATCAATTTTTGGTCTTTACCATTAGCAAATCCAACAAAGTTATCAGCATCAATGTCAGTGTATAACACTTCATAGGAAGCATTATTGGGATCCTCAATGAGATGTAGCATCTTCTTTTCACCATACAACTTTACAAGGCTGCCCTCAATATGTATATTGGAAAAATACATATCCATTTGCACACTACCACCCACACTAGTAGCCCATTTTCTTGATAACAACATTCCCCATTTCGGTAGGGCAATCAACAATAACAACATCTAGTTTTAAGTTCTTGCCTGGTTATGCTGCAAGTTGCACTATCAAACCCTTAAACACATCCAACCATTGAGCACCTCTCTCAGAATCCATGGCAGTGCACTTCCCATAAGTTGTTGTCACTTTGATATCTAATTCATTCATGACCTCAAGAGGCATAACATTGCATGATGCTCCAGAATCAAACATACAGTTGTGTAAAAGCCTGTCCCTAATAATCAGAGTAGTGAAAAATGGATCTACATTCAGCTGGGACTCAACCAAGGATGTTCCCAAATATACTTCAGGTGGCTCACCTAGTTCTTCCAGCACTTAGGTTTTTCCAACTCTGCAATGGTAGGAGGAGTCTCAACATTGTTTACATTTCTGCCTTGGGAATCTTTTTGTTCTTTCAATCCCAAATACTCAAAAGTGCCCTTTTCTTGTGCTCAGGAATCCTAAGACAGCTCAACAATTGGAACATAAATCTTGATCTAACTCAAGACTTGGGAAATGTCATAAGGAACGTATTTGGGCAAGGAAACATTTAGAGGAACACTAACAAACTCATCTGACAGCAAAGGATTTTTCATGGTCTGAGCATGGGCAGGGATACCAGTTCTGTTTGGGGAAACAAGGCCTTTGCCAGATGTATCTTTCTTAGGAGTTTCTTTTGAGATATTGGTGAGAACTGGAATTTTTGGTTTGGCCTGAGGCCCTGCCCCTTTGACAACTTTACTCCTAGTGTTATATTCTTTTTTTTGGCCAACCACAACATTCATTAACAACTGACCTATCCTCCTCATAAGGGATTCCTCCATCATACTTTTTTAATCATTAATGTCCCTTAAGTATTCAAAATCATTACTAGGCAATTCAAAATCTTGTACCATATCTATTTCAAAAGTATGAGAGGGAGGAAGGGGTAATACCCAGTGAATGCAATCCCATGAAATCTACAATAGTTTTGGAACTTATTAATTCAGTCGAATTTGCTCCTGTTGTGAGCTTGTAGAGCACCCCATCATGCACACATCATCATCAGTGTCATCATCATCTTCCTTAACTTCTTTATCTTCATCACATGGGGCATGTGGCAAGAAACATTTATCACACCACTCAATTTCATTGGCTTCTTCCACAATAGCAACTCTGAGTAGCCAAAGGATCAGGCACCAATTTGTTTTCCCCTGGGTTGGGGTTGTCTATTTCCTGATCCCACGAGTCCTTTACCTCTGTCATCAGATCTCTGATCACCCTAGGATGATTTGAAAATATTTCTTGACCTTGTGCTTTATGATGACCTTGGGAACCTTGTCCAATCCCCTTCTCTGCTCTGGCCAGTTTATAGAATATTTCCTTAACAGCTCTGGCCAAAGTTTTTACAACCTCTTCTAGATCCACATCTTTACTTGACTGAGGCTTCTTTAGATTGATTAGCTTGATGCCTTATCTCTTAGGAGGTTTACCAATTGCCTTGATGTTATTTTCAATCTACAAAGCCATGGTGAAGGCTTGCCTCAATGTTGTTGGGTTCATTATCCCTCAAATAATAGGTAGCCTTCTTATCAAAAGCATCAGAGTATTTTATCAAACAGGAAACATCACTTGGCCTCAAGATCATAGGTAGCCTATTCAGGGTCTTATTGAACCTGAGTATTGAAGTCATGAATAGAACTCATTAGGATTCTTCTTTATATTTTCAAATTCATGATCAAAGAAACCTAGGGATCTGTTTTATCTCCATACTGCAATCTAAAATCATTCTTCATTTTTGTCCATGAATCAATGGAGTTATCTGGAAAAGATCTATACCAGTCCCGTGCATCCTCCTCTAATAGTATGAATAAACAATTTTATGTACACATCCTCAAATTCAATCTCAAATTCTTCCATCATATTGACAAAAATATTTAAGTGTTGATCACCAGTAATAGCATTATTTCCTTGAAATTTAGGCAGTCTATTTCTAACATCTTGGGGCACTAGCATTTGGATATCCAGCCATACCTCTAAAATCTATAGGACCAAAAGTGTTCACAACAAATGGAGGTCTAGGTGGAGGGCTGGGCCATATTTGTTTTGGGAGGTGATCTTACAGGAGAAACAAAATGATGAGGACATGAGGGGTCTATGGGGCACAAGGAATGCAATTCTCATAATGAATGTTCTCTAAAAACTCTGTTTCTTGGAAGATCCTATCATCTTTGGAGAACACAGGGACAAAATGAGATGCAAATTTTTCAAATACAAAAGAAGGCCCCTCTCTAGTTGGAGAATTCATATCTATACAAAAGACTACCTGATTCATGAAGCACTTGAGGAAGTATGGCAATCTTCAATGACAGGTTGATCATTTTCCACAATTGATAACTCTTTTCTTGATTTCTGATCTCCAACTAACTTTCCAGATTCTTCTTCCTTCAGAATTTATCTTTCCCAGTTCTGGAAACAACCTTCTAGCAGGGTCTTTAATGAAGAAAGATCTTCTTCCTTCCATATTTGCAAATATTAGTGATAAATTTCAATTGACAGAGGTTAAGACACTGGCATTTATCAAAGATTAATTCAACACGGAGTCACCACTAAGGATTTTCACCTTAGTTGTGTAAATGCACTATAAATTGACTTGTCAAATATCTTTCAACACTAAATTCATGCAAAGCTTCATAGATCTTACCTTCCTTTACCCGTTATTTAACATTGATGATGTAAACTTAGTGCAAAAACCAATAGAAACTAGAAATATTACACACAGAACTTGTAACTTTGCTCGATTCTTACAAATCTCAGACACAGGATGATGTTTCAACAATGTATTTGCACTTTAGAAATTTGTAAGAATTTACAGTCTTACCATAGTTTTCAAACTTTGTACACATATGCAGTAATAGTGCCAATTTGGTGTTTTTGATGCCAAATGGTACGAACCAGAAACAAGTGCAACACATTAACGGTGCTAATCTTGTGTTGTTTCTACACAAATAAGTTCTCAGCTCAAATAATCCCCGATAACACAAATCAAGTTCCCAAAAATGGTGCCATTCTAGTGTTGGTATCCAAATTGATTCTCCCTTGGAAACTAAGAAGCATCACAGATTTAGCAAGACACTGAGAGACAGATATAATCATATTATGATTCATTTTGTAGCTGGGGAGGGGATTCAGTCTAACTCTTTATCACTCGAAGGCATCAGAGAAATGGATAGCACCTTCATTAAGGATTTGATCTATCCTCACTACTTTAGGTTGTGCCTTTCAACCAGGGTGAGAGGACCCATTTTTGTAACCTCTATTGGTGTAAGAAGAATGAAGATATCCTTCTTTACACAAATTTGAAAGGAACCTTGAGAAAATATGATCAATGCACCATAATTTAACTCTCACAAGTTGTCACTTCTAAAGAATGGTGATATTTTCTAAACAGGGCTAAGGTTACTAGAGACATTATGGAATCCTAATTGCTTCTACATATTTGGGCAGTAGAATTTATTCATTTGTGGACATATATGGAAAACATGGGTAGTTCAAGGTAGGATTCATTGTTTTTGAATAATTTTTGGTCGGAGATTAAGCAAGATAAACTTGATTTTTCCAGATATTTGAGAACCTTCACAACAATTGGAAAACTTAAATGACATAATGCTTCAGAATAGCTAAAATATTCCTTCAACCAGAAGGTGTGCATCAATGGAGGCCCAAATTTACATGGTTTCACACAATCTCCAAGAATTTAACATGAAGGCTCAAGCTAAAGACTCAATTAAACATTAAATACCCCTAGTTCCTCATGCCTAAGATACACTCAAAGGCTTACAGATAATATTTATGCAACAATTCTTCATCCACGAGCAAAGTAGATTTTAAATTTTATCTCATTATAAATGCATGATCATTTTGGGGCCTCCTTTAAGTGCTTCTCTCTAACTCTCCCATCCAAGGAAAAGATCCCAACTGATTAGAAGGGAGTTTGAAAAAATATTGCAATAAGAACAAGAAAAGTTGTAGGCTTGCAGACCTTTAAAAAAAAGCATAACATAAGTCCTTCTGAACTATTAACATAGATTACTATTGCGAAGTTACCAAGGATTCGGGCAGTAGGAAGGTATTTTTCAGTTGAAAAGTCTTAGACCAGTGGGAATCGGTAAAGTAAACTTTTCGTCCAAGTGGAAAATGAGATAGTTACAGGGACGTTGGGAGCAAAAATAGGTTTCTCAAATGGCCATCAAAGGACCGGCAGTCTATGGGGAATTTTGGAAAATTTTGCATTTTTGCAATTCCACACGGTCTGGTGACATTTTGGGCATGACTAAAGCCTGCACAGGGATGCTTATAAGCCAATCGATTTAGATCCAAGATTTCCCCCACAAGAAAAAAATAGTCTATTGCGGACACATTTGCATGTTGAGATTTTCAATCCAGGAGTTTCAAAAGGTGATGCGCGTGAGGACAAACTTAGGGTAACATAAACTTACAAGTTGTTCTCAAGGAAGCATGAATCAGACGATGTGGAAAAATGATCCACATCATCCGCCGACAGCTGGGAGCCACATAGTCATCTCCTCAATGTTTTTTATGCTGTGCACCTTGTAACCACCATCATTTTATCCAAATGGAAAATTCAAAGTTTGACCTCCCGCACTTCAAACGGCCAATAACTTCTTTCCGAGCTCCAATTTTCACAAAATTGGACTTGCTTAAGTTAATGAGGCATTCCAACATTACATATTGGAATCAAAATCAAACTATTTGGCTCCACTTTTTTCAGTTTTTGCTCACTTTATAGTCAAACTATGACAAGGGGTGACAACTAAACGCATGACCAAACACATAAACTGTACTGCATGCTAATGCACTTCTTAGAGAAAAAAAAGGTATAAACTTTTGCAGGTGCAACGACATCACACAAATTTACTGTCTGGAATTTGGCTAAAAAATTTATTAGTAGTTTTCAAATGTATCCTTATTTACAATTCAGATTTTAAGAAATTGATGGCCACAAAGTTTTCATAACAAGCTTGTTCCTTCCACATTTGTACCCTATTGCCTTTTGGCATTTGAAAAGTCTGCAAAGTGCAATTAAGAGGAATGCCAACATCATTCCTTCCATTGCTGTCACCTGGTTTTCACCACTTTTATATGGATCTGAGCCGAATGAAAGTAACATGGACATATCATTTCGACTCCCTTTAGTGCCTCACCACGTGCCAAAAAAATCTGGCACAGTTTTGGAAAGATTTTAATTTTGACCAACAGAAGGCACTCAAATGCTTCTCATTTTCCTATAACTTAGAGTTTCCTCGGCTCATTGAAAAGTTCAAGGAAGATCAGTCTTTCAGATCCATCAATACTTGTGTCATAGCATTTCTTTCAACAATCCAAATGTTACATGCCCTTGTATTTGCCTATCCTTGCATTGGTGACCTCCAACGTATTCCAGGCCTTAGTAAAGATTGAAACTATGCATATCATAAAGTTTTGACATACAAGTATAGAGTGGATGCCATCAGAAGCCTTAATGTGTCTTTCTTGCACATTCTTCTCCCCTCAAGGACTCATTGGATTCCTATAATATTGTGTCTATTTTTATGCATCATTTTCCACTGGATCCAATATGATTGTAACAACTTCTCATGTTAAAAATGTTTTTTTGAATGCATGGGCTGGGAGATAGCTAGAAACTTTCTGTCAAAACCTGTCTCCTTGTGCACAACTCGATTCTGTAGTCAAACAAAGAAGAATACCTCAAATGGATTTGTGCGACCTTTTAGATGGGTATCAAAACTTGAGTGGTGTTTCTTCAACCCTTTGCATTGTTTCATACATTATCCCACCTAGCCTCTGGTCCCTTCAGAAATTTGTTATTAGGACAGTGTATTTCCATACATGTTGTAGATATAGGAATTGTTTCATGGAGAAAAAAACATGGTCAAAGTTAGGATGCAGGGTTTGTGTCACTTTTGTCTGACCTCAGAAATCTTATCTTTCCCAAGTTTCAAGTCCTGACAAACAACTTAGAACATAGATACCCCATTTCCTATCCTAATGTGATAACCATGAGCTCAATGTAGATGCACTTCTTTCAACTCTCTTTCTCTCATGTTCCTGTGAATCGGTGATAACAAACCCCTGGTTTCATGCATCTAAGATTCACTGGCAATAGAAAGCTTACGACAGTGGCAGGTAGTTTGTATCAAAAAATTTATCTAGAAGATGATTTTAAAGGTTACAAGATCAACAATTGACAAGATGAAGGCTCAATGTTGATGCAATGAACCATTGAATGCCCCACTTTAACTCAACTCTTATCACAGGTATGAGATCTGGGGGTGTTTGATTCGGTGCTACTAACACAAGATTGCAATACAAACAAGAGAATAAAGTGACTTGTAAACAAGTTATCTGATTACAAGATGAAGGCTCTTGGGCTCATAATGAAAATTGCCTAATAGCCACTAAACTATGTGCCCAAGGATAAATCATGAGTGATTCAGAAATTTTCCAAGATGTTTTTTTGGAACATCAAAACCATTTGATATGATTCCTGAAATCAGAGAAGCTAAACATAATTTTTGGGATCGACACAAATTAATTCAAGATCTTGTAGACTTATCAACAACAAAAAATTTCTTGAACAGACCAGTGCATAGCTTGTCAATGGCTGTACACTCGCAACCAACTTGATGTGATTCCAAATCTAAAGAACAAGGGAAATTAACAATTTTCTCAAATGTTCTCTCAAGAAGATGGTCAATTTCTCAAAATTATTATCGTAAAATTTTATGTACCCACTGAGCCCTTACAAGAGTATTCTCATTGCCTATTTATACAATTCACTCACCTCACTCATCCCAAATTTTCCCCCCAAAAAAGAATAATAGTGAGGAACCTCCATTTACTTGTTACCAATTTGTCTCAGATAGTGACATTTAACAAATTTACACCCCTAGCTGTCAGGTGGACAAAATGAACTAATCAGCTCAGACCCTCCACTAGGATGGACACAGTCCCTTCTTTCATGATTTTTATTGAATCAGGCCATTTCTCAAAACCTTCCCGTATCGATCATTTTCTGGATGGCCACATACAGCTAGAATCTGACATGTAATCATTCACCCTCTAGAGAAACATTTTTCATCCCACGCCTGGAATCTTCATCAGTTTCACCCTTTCATTCTTTCCTGATGCAAGCTCTGTATACCATTTGCATCCAGCTTGACAAGTGAATCTCTTTTTTGCAAGTTCCCGAGAAATTCCTTGAGAAATGATATAAGGCCCTGCGATTGACGATCCATGGATCAAGGATTACATTCAATCCATTCAATTACAAATGAGATGAAAATGAATTTCACGGAATTATTCCAGGATAAATATGAAAATATGACAGAGTCTGTAGATTGACCAATTTTGCCCAGGAGTCATTGGAAACCTCCAAATGGTGAGTAACCAATCACAAATGCACAAGCAACCATTTGATTATGCCCCTTCTCAACTTTAGATGCAGGTTCATCCACATGTTTCCTTGGCACAATTTGTAAAGGTGAAGTATAGAGGCAAGTTTCCAAACAAGCACGTGCCTTCCACATGCCTTGGGCCCAATAAAATTGCATTTTGGCCTTTGAAAAAGTTTTAATATAATAAGGAGCTAGCAGAAGCCTCCATGTGTTTGTTTGGTGCACCTTTGATATGGTTCCCAAAAGTGGAGACCCTAAACAAATGTGGGCTCACCGCTTGTCTCACTCCAATAGAGTTGTTGAAAATTTTGAAGGACCAGTGGAAGCCTCCACGTGCCTCTTTGGTGCACCTTTGATATGGTTCCCAAAAGTAGAGACCCTAAACAAGCACAGGCTCACCATGTGTGTCAGTCTGAGAGAGTTGTTGAAAAATTTTAAGGACCAGTAAAAGGTACCATGTTCCTAAGGACCGATAATGTTTCATCGGCCATTGAAAATTTTAAGTATGGGAAGACCCAGCAGAAACCTCCATGTGTCTCCTTGGCGCAACCTTGATATGGTGCCCAAAATCAGAGACCCTAAACAAGCGCGAGCTCACCACGTGTCTCCTTGGTATAACTTCTAAGGTAGAACACAAAGGTGGATCCTCAAATGAGTGACGACCCTCCACATGGACAATATTTGAGTTGAGGCAAGCCTTAAATTTTCAAAATGCCCCGTCGACCCACATCTAATCAAGAATGAACATGTATATGTAAACGTTAGAGATAAATTTTTATAGGGAAAACATGCCCATCAAATAGTAAGATGCCTGGGAACATCACCATTTTCACTTGAAAATGAATCTTTCTTTAAATAAAAATAATTTGGAAATGATATAAGGCCCAAATTTGATTCATGACCACGGATAAGGATCTTTCAACAACATACAAATGAAGAACAATTTTCACACATTCATTCAGGGAAATAGAAAATACGATAGATCCCGTAGATTGAAGAAATTTTTAGAGCAAACAAGGCAAGTTAAAATTGAGCACCAACAAGATCAATGAAGTCTAACTTGTTTGTATTGTCACCATTGTCATAGTTCTTTATATCATATCCAACCATTCAAAAAAATTCACATATGATTTCTGATTTCTCAATTTTTATTGTTTGTTTCTGCTAGTACTCAAAATAGTCTCGCCCCATTTTTCCTTTCAAATCTATTGATTTACAGCATCTGCTATATATTTTCTCCCACCCCCCCATGTTGTGCCTGAGAAGTCTCTTCTTTCTTTTTTTTCCATAATTAATTTGTTCCTGGGACGAAGATCACTTATGGGTCCATTTGCGTTTCCTTGTTTCTCTGTCCCTCTAAAAAGGTCTGTAATTTGGGTCTCCCATTCTCTATTCCTTCAAAAACTCAGGCTTTCCCGTTCTTTCCATTTTCCACAGTTAGGATTTGTTACCCTTATCATTTTTTCCCCAAATACTTGATAAAAAATGAATGGATGTAGCTCTGAAGAGCGTATTTGAGCCTTATAACATTTCCAAATCCTCTGTCCTTCAAAATAATTTCAGCTCCGGGCTCAAATGGTCATTTTTCTACATTTTACGATTTGATGAGTATTTTTCCTAGTCAAATTTGTATCCTTGCATCATCAGGGAATGTGGCCTCTTTTGGTTAGATGCAACTCAGTTGGGTACTTCAAAAATGTTATGAATTGCCTCCACTTATAAATTTTCCCATGTGGTTGAGTGGCTCTCATTTGAAGATTTAATTTTTGGTTTGGCCTTGGAGTAGTGTTAGGAGGACACGTGGAGGTCTCTCCTACTTTGCTTTGACTTAAACAATTTTCTATGCAGCTTCTAGAGTTTGGCGGGACAGGGACACATGGCGAGCCCACACTCATTCAGGGTCTCAAACTTGGGCACCATTTTGAAATTGTGCCATGGAAACACATGGAGGAACCGCGCATGTTTGGAGACTGGACCTTGAGTTTCATTTTAAAGAAGTGCTAAGATGACACTTGGATTCCTCCGCTCACTTTGCATTTTTCTTGGAATTTTCAAGTGGCCCAAAAATATTGCCTCAGACTTTGACACATGGTGCCTTCCGCTGAGCTTTAAGCCTTCAAACAAATTTTACCAGTCCAGGACATGTGGCGAGCTCGTGCTCTTTCAGGGTCTCAAATTTTAGGGACCATCTCAAGGTGTGCCATTGTGACGCGTGGCAGTTTGAAAAGTCAAAATGGGAGGGGGAGCGAACTATCGTAGGCAACTTAGAATTTTTTCCTCTTTTTCTCAAAGGGGTTAAAATTAGAAAAATGGCCCATAAGCCCGATAAAGGAAGGGTCAAAGCTTGCTCCAGTCAACAACGGAGGTGTGGATTCTCGAGGGAAACTTGGAAAATTTTCCTTTTGGGAAAAATGAGTTAAAAGTAAAAAGGGAATCGTGGTTCAACTAGGACCCACTTTGGGACATGTGTCAAACCCATTTTTCAAGGGGGGAGCTACGGTGAAAACTTTGAAAATTTTCCCTTTTCCAAAAGGGAGGTGAAATGGCAGAATTTGGCCACGGTTCCTTTGGGACCCACCTTAAGACATGTCAAGATCATTTCTTAAGGGCAGAGGCACAGAGAAAAATGTGAAAATTTTACCTTTTTCCAAAAGTTGTAAAAGGAAAAAGAAAACCCACAGGCCCGCTCTAAAATTAAATCTTCCACTTGGATGACCCATATTCAATGTAAGGATCAATGACAACTGTGAGTCTGAATCTATTTTTCCCCCCATTTTTACTAAAACTCTCCTAGAACTGTGAGTCTTCATGATTTATTTATATTTCCTACACACCAAACAAAGAGGAGAGTTCATTTTTATATCTATGTTTGGTAGAGGAGATCTGGATAGGTCTTTTATCATTAAAATGGTATGACTATCGGGCTCGATCTGATTTTCTATTTTTCTTCTCCCGAGCATGCAAGGAACCAGATTTGACAGATTAGGGGTGGAGGTGGTTGGTGAATAGAATGAAGAGTGTTCTACTATGTGAAGGAATTGAATGCTGAGATTTTTGAAGAGATCTACCCCATGAGCACCTGGTGACTTTTTATAGATCTGATTCTGAGAAATGTGATCATGATCATGGCAAGCACTGGTGGCACTCAATGTTTTTGTCTTTTTGGGGAAAAGGGATCTATTGTAAATGTTATAAATGGAACAAATTTATCATGCTAATGTTTGGTGGTTGGGGTGTTAGAGGTCAAGGAAATTCCTAAGAGGAAAATTTGACAAAGCCTATCTTTTAAGAACCCGTTTGAGGATCCTGTATGTCTCTTTTATTTTAAATTTAATTGTATCAAGGTGGTTATCAGTGTACATCCATTGATAAGCTCTAAGATTGTTCTAGAAACTTTCCCTTGCTGATAAATTTGATCAAACTCAAGTTATTTTTTGTTAATCTTGAGCAAAATGTGATTGTTTCATTTCTAAATTTCTGCAAATAGTATTTCTTGTTCTTGTTGCAATCTTGTATCAAAATCTGTCTTAATCACACATGTCTCAATCCTTGTGACAGTTTTGTGGCATCTAAAATTTCATTTCTCAGAAGAGCTTTCATCTGGGAGTGAAATAAATGATTTAAAATCAATTTTCTTTCATTTGTTGATAGATATTGTTTGTAAGTGTCTGGACGTACCTCAGGCGTGATTGGGATCAGATATTGATGTTGTATTGGGTCTTCTAACTTGAGCCTTCATGTTATAATCTCATATATTGTGTGGAAAATTGATAAAATGGGCTTCCATTGAAGAACATATACTAGTTAAAGGAACATTTTAGCTATTCTGAAGAATTCTATTGTCTAAGCTTTCCATTTTTTAAAACACCTTCAAATATCTGGAAAAACAAGTTCATTCTACCTCACCTCCCTCCAAAAATTCATTTAAAAACAACCAATCCTACCCATACTACCCCTTTTTGTCATGCATGTATATAAATGCATAATTTTTACTACCAAAAATGTAGAAACAATTAGGATTCCAAATGTCTTTAATAGCCTGAACCTTGCTTAGAGAATATCTCCACTATTTAGAGTGACAACTCATGAGAGTTAGATTTTGTTGCATTGATCAAATTTTCTTCAAGGTCTCTTTAACAACTTCATAGGGAATGAAATATCCATCTCCTCCCTAAACAACAGGCTACAAAAAGGGTTCTCTTTCCTTGGTTGAAAGGCACAACCTAAAATAGTGAGGATAGATCAAATCCTCTTGAGGGTGCTACCCATTTCTCCACATCTGAATGACTAAGGGCCAATTAGATCTCATCCCCAACTACAAAATGACTCATCATGATCTATCTTCCTCTAAGCTTCCTGTCGATACTTGTGATACTTCTTAGACATTGAGGGAGAATCAATTTGGGTTCCAACAGTTTGCATTTCATATACATTGATTCTAGAGTGATTCCTTTGGGCAACATGCACCCTTCAAGAAATTTGATGCAAATCATGGCAAAGGCCAACCTCAACCTAGCTTTCATTGCTAGATAAATAACTATTAACACACCCAAGGATCGAGCAATCCCTAAAAACACTTTAGGATCCAAAATCTCAACAGGGAGTTTCGAGAGTCGAATCCAAATGGGAAGAGTCTGAAATGTGAATTTTTGAAGTAGTCTCGTCCTCTAATGATAGAGATAAATTCTAGATTTCCCATAAAAGCATGACCACTCTTGCAGCACCTTAATAAAATTTTCTTCATTATGAAAGGAAAAAAGGAAACCTTCACATACAAGAGCCCACACTTTGACCTTGCATCCCCATTTCCTTCTACACCAATCCCTAAAAATATATATATATGGCCTAAGTCTCGTGAAACATCCTATATCCATAAACTAGGATCATACATTGGCCTTATTGACCATTGTCCACGACACCGTCAAATGGGGCTCATGATCAAGCCAGGTCAGGGTGAATTTTATTTTCTCATATGGAGTCGTCCCAAAAATCCTTGTTGGCCACACAAAAGGGATAGGATCATTAGCCCCTGCCACAAACAATGTCGCTTTCACGTGCTCCTCCTTCTCTGATTGCAATTCACTATCTGTTTATTACAGTTCATTCCTCATCCATTGTAAACAAATGCACTTAATAAATTAAAATAATGAATAAATTTTTTTGTACTGATTCTAAATAATTGTAAATGAAATCAATGAAAAAAACATATCCACTTTTTTAAAAAATTATTATTATTGATTATCTAATTAACTAATAAAAAAGTGTAATATCACCGTTACAAGAATACATGTATATTTTCACACAACGAGTTAAATAATAATGCTACCATGTAAAAATCCTACCTTAAAAAATTCAATTAAATATGACTAATAATAGACTCAATATGACAAGTATCATCCACTAAAAATGTATGGGAAATATATAGGAATCCATTCTTAATTTAAGTGACACAAGCACAACCATCATGCAAAATAGTCAAACTAACCACTCCATACTCTCCGAAAAAATAGAAATGACCTAAAATAAAATTGAACTAAATTATTTATGCATACAAATGGTGTCCTATCTCTTGGGAGTGATGAATTATTATTTTATTTGAATAAAGTGCCCATCCAATGAACTGTGTTATAACTAGAACTTCTAGTCTAAAAATAGAATTATAAAAATATAATTTTACACTTAACTAAAAAAAGTCCTTAAAAATACAAACAAAAATATATATAATTCTAATAGAAAATAATTAGCTTCCCTTATTGACATCATATCAAATAATCATACCATACTACAGTCTGGTCTAAAGTGAAATGGTCATGATCTCTTTTTGTTTTGGTTCCATTTTTCCCATCTTGCCAATTCATTACTGTTACTGATTGAGAACCTTGTTGTTTTGCTTGGAATTTCACACAAATATATTTGAGTTTCAAAGTAAAGGACTCTTATATGTACAAGTTTAAGCATTTATAATCATCAATTTACTATTTATCATCCATGCAATAGCTAGAAAAAAAGTAATGTATTTGCATATGTCATGAGATCATAATAAGGGGTTAAGTGTCTCATTTCAAATTTTCTATATATGTGTATAATGTTTTCAATTAATACATTTATCATGTTATCATTGTTGAGGCATGCATGAAAAACATAGGATAGTGGATTTTGTTGCATATGCACATGGACATGAACTAAAAGAACAAAATAAATTTTTAAATGTAATGTATTACTAATTTTGAATCACACCGCATAACCACTTAGGTCAATTGAACTCAACTGACTAACCTTATTTTTAATCTAATGTGTGCTTGAAGTGATTTATAGGAATCGAGGAGTTTTACAGGTATAAGAGAATATATGCAGTTTACAAAGAATATAAAGATTTTAGGACATGACATAGGTGTAGCTAAAGTGAGAGTTTTAAGATAATAAACACACTAGTTACAGTTTCAAAACCATATAGAAGGGGACTGTCAACACTAAAATTTTCCTCCAAAATTTCTATTTCATTAATGTATGTATTAGGAATAGGATGTTGTTAAGTGTAATTAGTAGTAGCGTCCGATATAAGATAACGGTGCCATCAGTACGGTGCCGCCAATAATGTGGAGTACGGTAACAGTCAAAGTACAATAGGAATGTTGTAAAAAGTAAATATTTGTCGTAAGTGGTCCGGTAATGTTAAAATGTCAAAGTTTGGGTAATTAGAGAAGTAGGGTCTACATGATTAGGAATTAGAAATATTATATTGGTAATAAGGACAAGGAGTGAGGTCATAAATATTTTGTGTATTTTAATTGTAAAAAGTCTAAAAATGTGGAACCCATGTAAAATGATAAGGTTTATCTTATCTTAACAGATAAGCTTACATGTACAGATAAGAGTTAAGGTATGGAATATGATTCGTCAAAGAGGATTTCTTATCCTATCTTAGAGATAGGATGGATAAGCCTGGAAGTTCTATAAATAGAGAGGCCACCCCCCTCATTTAGCATAGAAAGAAGTGGTGAGAAATATTGTAGGAAGTGTGCGAAGGAAGCCATTAGTTAAAGGTGTGTTGAAGAAGCCATCAAGAGGTGTAATTGTAAAGTTTCTCCCATAGTCTTGTTGAAGTATCTCATGGGTGAGATTGTAACAGTTTCATGTTAATATTATAATTTATTTTGATATTTCAGATTTGTCATCATTCTTTCTTATCATAGTCAATGGTATTCTTGTGTTCGGTTGTTGTTTTGCTTCCAGATTACATCCACCAAACTAAAGTCTGTGCATTAGTAAATAATCATAGCACGAGGAGTTCCCGGTGAAGAATTATCATAGTGCCGGACTGGTGATGACATTTTGGTTCCGTTGCCGGGACCATTCCTCGTTGGTGGATTTTCCAGAGAGATATTCCCACTTAGGCAAAAATTAATTGGAGGGTAACCTTGTTTTTACTGTGCATAGTAGTTACCATGGTAAAGTCATTTTTACCGTGAATAGTAGTTACCATGTTAATGTCATTTTTCCCATGAATAGTAGTTACCCTTGTAAAGTCTTTTTTGCTGGGAATAGTAATTACCGCAGTAAAGTCACTTTTTACCGTGAATAGTATTTACCGCAGTAACTTCACTTTTTACCGTGAATAGTGTTTACCACAGTAAAGTCAGTTTTTACCGTAGTAAGTCAAGTTTTACCATAGTTTACCGTGGTCATTTCTATTTTACTGTAGAAAGGTGTAAAGTCACTTTCTAGTATAGTGATTCCAATTATTTGTGCACATAAGTCTTGTTAATTGTACTTGTGGGTTGGTATTTCACGGTGGTTACTTTTGAAAATGGGAAAGATTCCTGTTTTTTCAGCTCAATCTAATGAAGATGCTTCTTCTTTCATTCAAGAGTTTAAACGATCTTGTATTTGTAATGGCCTTATAAGAAGGGAACAATGGACTGAATTTTTTCCTACCTTTTTGGATGGTTCAGCACTTAGGTGGTTTGAAACACTAGGTGATAATGTGAAAAATTCATGGGATTTATTAACCGAAAGTTTTCTTGAAGAATTTGGTGAACAACAGAAATATGCAGATCTCATGATCGAGATCACAAAGCTATCCCAAGGAGAGAAGGAGAAGATAAGGGATTATCATGCTCGTGTTCTAGAGCTAAGGAGGAAGCTCGATGCCCAGATCCGGAAGGAAGGACTAGCGGATGGGTTGATGAATGGCGTGGATAATCTCCTCTGTAAGCACTTCATTCTTGGGATGAAGCCAGAGATCAGACAACGAGTGAAGTATGATCACCCAGCTACCATTGAACAAGCAAAGGAGATTGCAAGAAGGCAAGAAGAAAGCATGGAAGAGGAGCCCAAAGAAATTGTTGCTAAAGTAGAGCCTACACCAGCACCTTTGGTCCTGAATCCACAACCACTCCCGGTGAGCACAAATATTTCTCCTAATAAATCTACTGAGTATGAAGATCTGCTCAAAAAGATGGGTCAGTTAACCATTAATCTTCTTCGAGGAAATGAATTTAGTTCTCAGGGAGGAGATAGAGGTCCAAAAAGAAATATTTCTGAAGTTGTTTGTTATGGTTGTTATAAAAAGGGTCATTATAAGTATAATTGTCCAGATAGAGCTTCTACATCTGGTAAGGGAGATAATGATAAAGGAAAAGCACCTATCAATTCTTTTGATGTAGTAGATAAGAGCAGAAATAATGAAGTAGATGTGTTTGTAACAAAAAGAAAGAAAGAAAAAGATAATCAAGATGGAAATGATCCTAAGAAGATGAAAGAAGAAACTAGTAAGAAACATAGGAGAAGAAAGTTGGGTGTGCAGGATTTTCTGATTTCATAGGGGCAAGGACCATACTCCATCTTGGAAGATCTGTCCAAAAGGCCTACAAATATTACATATGGTCAACTCTTGGCTATGTCTTCTGAGAAGAGGCGGGAGTTGCGAGGTGGACTCAATGCTCGAAGAAGGAAGGAGGTTGAGGTCCCTGTTTTGGAGGCAGAGGCAGATCCTTATGCTCCACAAGCTGAGGTATTATGTAATGGTATTTCAATTCATGATGTCTTAGTTGATGGAGGTGCTGCAGTTAATATAATTACCGAGTCTGTAATGAATATGTTGGGTTTAAAAATTGATCTCTCTTCAACACTTATGTTAAGGTCATTAAATAAGGGAAAAACTAAACCAGAAGGTGTAGTTTCAAATGTAGCAATATCTGTTATGGGTGTTGTATGTGTGGTAGACTTTCAGGTGATGAAAAAATGGTACTGTTGCGTACCCAATGCTACTAGGAAGACCATGGCTAAGGAGAGTTCATGCAAAAAACTACTAGAATGAAGGTTTCATGACACTTGGACGTGGTAGAGAGAGGGTGAAGATAAACGTGATCCCTCGACATCATAAAGTAGAACTTGTGGATTCAAGTGATGAAACTGATGATTGGACATCCTTTGATTACTCTAGTACCAGTGAAGTGGACACTGAAGATGAAGAAAGCGAGGTGGATGTTTTAGTCATGGATATCCTGCCAGTCACACCAACTCATGACCCCATAAAATTATCCTAAAGAAAAATTTGATGATCATCTCCAACAAATAAAGATTGGTGATGCTGTGATGGAGAATGAGAAGGAGTCCTACCTCCATCTCTTTCGAAGGTACATACACCTATTCACTTTTGATTACAAGGAACTCCGTCAAGTAAGTTGGGTAGAACATTGTATTGTGCTGGTAGATGGTGCTAAGCCTATAAAGCAAATGCCATATAGAATGAATCCTAATTTTTCTAAGACTGTAAAAGAAGAAATAGATAAGTTGCTTGATGCAGGATTCATATTTGCTGTGGAGAATTCAGAATGGGTTTCTCCCATTGTGATCTCAATAAAAAAGAATGGGAAGCTACGCATTTGTGTTGATTACAGGAAGCTCAATAAGGCAACAAAGAAGGATCATTACCCTCTTCCATTTTCAGATCAGATCTTGGACGAAGTAGCTGGCCAGGAGTGCTATAGTTTTGCTGATGGATATAGCGGCTACAACCAAGTTCGTATAGCAGAGAAAGATTAGCTGAAGACCACGTTCACCACTCCTTGGGGAACGTTTACTTATAGAGTTATGCCTTTTGGGTTGTGTAATGCTCCAGCAACATTCCAGCGTTTGATGAATAGGGTGTTCGAACCCTACATTGGGACCTTCATCAGAGTATTTCTAGATGATTTTTGCATCTATGGGAGCAAGTTGGACCACCTGCACTAGATGGAGACAGCATTTCAAAGGTTAGATAAAGCACAAGCCTCACTAAACCCTACAAAGTGTGTTTTTGGATGTTCTAAAGGTATTTTGTTAGGGCATGTTATATCCAGAGATAGTATTGGTACTGATCCTGATAAAGTTTCAAAAATAAAAGATTTACCATTTCCTATGAATAGAAGTAAGTTGAGATCATTTTTAGGCCATGTGGGTTACTATAGAAGGTTCATCAAGAATTTCTCAAACATTGCACAGCCACTAACCCAGTTCTTGAAGAAGGATGTTGCTTATGAACCAGGAAACAAGGCGTATGAAGCTTTTGGACAACTAAAGGAAGCCCTGGTGTCTTCACCTGTTTTGAAAAATCTAGATTGGAGCAAGCCATGCATTGTGTACACTAATGCCTCAGATGCAGCACTAGGTAGTACTTTGAGCCAAAAGGATGAAAATGGGAATGAACATCCAATTTACTTTGGGAGCAGAAAAATAAGCAGTGCTGAGGTAAACTATACTGTAACTGAAAAAGAGGCTCTGGCTATCATTTTTGATGTAAAGAAGTTTAGAAATTACTTGCTATGGCAGAAATTTATAGTTGTAACGTATCATCAGGCTCTGAAATATATTGTCAATAAGCCTAACCCATCAGGGAGGATAGCAAGATGGATAATTTTTCTACAAGAATTTGAATTTAATATTATAGATAGGCCGGGAAAAAAGCATGTCAATGCAGATGCACTCTCTCGAGCCTATGATAGTTTAGGATCATCTTGTGATGATGATGATTTTCCCGATGCAGCATTGTTCTCCCTTAACACAATCCCTAGTGAATACATAGATATTTGGAATTATCTGAATGAATTCAAGTTTCCTGATGGTGCCAATGCAAAGACTAAGAGAAATATTACTCAAGTCAGTCGTCCATATTCTATTCTGCATGGAGCATTATTTCGAATAGGACCTGATGGACAGTACAAGAGGGCAGTTGGACGTGATCAAGGAAAGGAGCTACTAGAAGAATTCCACAATGGTACATGTGGAGGGCACTTCTCTAGACAACTTACAGCAAGAAGGATCTTGGATGCAGGTTATCACTGGCCCACTCTTTTTAAAGATTGTTATAATTATTGTAAGACATGTCATACTTTTCAAACACATGGTAACCGTAAGACTTCATCATCTCCATTATGTCTTATTCTTCCCCTTGGTCCCTTTGAAAAATAGGGAATAGACATTGTAGGTCCACTTCCAACTACATCACGTCAAAATAAGTATATTGTAGTTGCCACAGATTATTTAACCAAGTGGGTTGAAGCTAGGCCATTGAAAACAGCTTCCATGGATGAAGTGGCAAGGTTCATATATGAACGCATTGTCACCAGATTTGGTTGTCCATTAGAAATTGTAATAGATCAAGGAAGCCACTTCATTAATGAGGTGATAGAAGCCCTAGTCAATAAGTTTTCTATTAAGAACAAGAAGGTAACAACATACAAGCCAAGCACAAATGGACAGGTGGAACGAACAAATTTTGTGTTATGTCAAATTCTAGCAAAAGATGCAGCCTTGCAGGTACATAAATGGGATAAAAGGATTCATGCAACATTGTGGGCATATAGGGCAACATCAAAGTCAGCAACAGGATACTCCCCATTTCAGTTGGCCTATGGTATTGATCTAGTTATTCCTATTGAGTTTGATATTCCCACTATGAGAGTTATGAAAAATAAAAGGATGGATGAAAGTGATTCAGTAAAAGAAAGGTTGGTACATCTTCATTTGCTAGAGGAAATGAGGGAAATAGCAAATGATACAAGCCATAAGAAGGAAATGAAGCAGAAGGAATACTTTGATCAAAAGATTCGATGGTCTCCATTTCATGTGAATGACTTAGTCTTAGTATATGATTCTAGATACAAAAAAAGAAGACAGAGAAAATTTCTTCCAAAATGGATGGGGCCCTACAAAATAGCAGTTATGCATGAAAATGGTACATACCAACTGGAGGAATTGGATGGCACTCCCATTACAAAATGGGTCAACCACAACAAGTTGAAGATTTTCCAAGCACCAGAATAGTCTACTCCAAGGACGAAGTAGAAGCTAGGAAGGGGGAAGATGTCGACACTAAAATTTTCCTCCAAAATTTCTATTTCATTAATATATGTATTAGGAATAGGATGTTGTTAAGTGTAATTAGTAGTAGCGTCCGATAGAAGATAACGGCGCTGTCAGTACAGTGCCGCCAATAATGTGGAGTACGGTAACAGTCAAAGTACAATAGGAATGTTGTAAAAAGTAAATATTTGTCGTAAGTGGTCCGGTAATGTTAAAATGTCAAAGTTTAGGTAATTAGAGAAGTAGGGTCTACATGATTAGGAATTAGAAATATTATATTGGTAATAAGGACAAGGAGTGAGGTCATAAATATTTTGTGTATTTTATTTGTAAAAAGTCTAAAAATGTGGAACCCATATAAAATGATAAGGTTTATCTTATCTTAACAGATAAGCTTACATGTACAGATAAGAGTTAAGGTATGGAATATGATTCGTCAGAGTGGATTTCTTATCCTATCTTAGAGATAAGATGGATAAGCCTGGAAGTTCTATAAATAGAGAGGCCACCCCCCTCATTTAGCATAGAAAGAAGTAGTGAGAAATATTGTAGGAAGTGTGCGAAGGAAGCCATCAGTTAAAGGTGTGTTGAAGAAGCCATCAAGAGGTGTAATTGTAAAGTTTCTCCCATAGTCTTGTTGAAGTATCTCATGGGTGAGATTGTAATAGTTTCATGTTAATATTATAATTTATTTTGATATTTCAGATTTTTCATCATTCTGTCTTATCATAGTCAATGGTATTCTTGTGTTCGGTTGTTGTTTTGCTTCCAGATTACATCCACCAAACTAAAGTCTGTGCATTAGTAAATAATCATAGCACGAGGAGTTCCCGGTGAAGAATTATTATAGTGTCGGACTGGTGATGACAGGACAATGTGGTAGTAAAATCGATTACATATTGTTGGTGCTCAATTTAATCTTTCCCTATTTGTTAAAAATTTCTTAGTCTGCATGGTTTGCAGTATTTTTTGTCTCCCTGTATGGATGCGTAAAAAATTTCTCCTTCATTTAGATGTCCTTGTTAGTCTTTTTCTCGAGTCATGGATCACATTGAGTCTTGGTATTATTTACATTCTTCACTGAACAGGGAAAAATATGTAATTTGGGAGTGAATATTGGGGTTTCCCCTTCCTTTGATTTTTCCACGGTCATGTTTTCGCTATCAAATTTTATCCCAACGCCCATAGATACTTGGTCTTTTCTGATTGGATGTAGCATGGTGGGTATATTTGGTGAACTTGTCACTTTTGTTACATTTGTAAAAAATGCCCAATTGGTCTTGTGGCTTCGATTAACTCTAATTGGCTACTCAGCGATATGAAGTGGCAGAGAAATTTCTTACTTTGGCCCCAATGAAGTACACGTGTCATAAGACAAGCAGTTGTGGGAAGGCGGGCCCTTTTTGTGTTTGAGGTATTATGGTGAAAGGAATGAAAATATAAAAGGAATGCCTAAGTCTCGCAAAAGGACACGTGGCGGTTTCAAAATTCAAAGGTGGAGAGGTAGATCATCGAAGCATTTTAAAGATTTTGGCCTTTTTGTGAAAAGCGAGTAAAGTTATAAAATGATCTATGACTCCACGGGGAACCAATTAATGTCATGTGTTTGAGTGAGCATTGAAAATTCAAAGTAGGGAGGTAGGTCACCAAAGAACTTTGGAGTTTTTAAGATTTGTTTTAAAATTATGCAAAAGTATAAAAGTGATCTGGGACTCCACTGGGGCCCACATAAAAAGTTAAAAGTGGAGAGGAAGGTTGCTAGGGAGTTTTGAGATTCTCATCTTTGTTCTGAGAAAGAATAAAAGTCATAAATGTCACATGTTTAAGTCAACATTGAAAATTCAAAGCAGGGAGTCGGGTCAAATTGTCAAAAAAAATGTACAATTAAGTGATAAAAAATGAGAAAAGAACCCCCATGGAGGGCCTGCACCTATTTGAGGACCTGCCCCTAAATTTTATTATTGAAAGAGTGCCAATGAGACACGTGGAGGTTTCCGCTACCTCTTCCCATGCTCTGACTTTTTCATGGCATGTAAATTTTTTAGACCATAGACCCATGGAGAGCCTACGCTTGTTTGAGGTCCCGTCTCTGGGTCTGACCTTTTGAGTTGTGCCAACGAGACACATGAAGGTTTCTAATGGATCTTCCCATACTTGGAATTTTCAAGTGTCTAGTGAAACTTTGTCAGACCCTAAACACGTGGAAGACCTGCACACATGTTTGGGAGTCCATATTTTGAGCTTCATACAAAAAAAGTCACCGAGGATACACATGGAATATTCCATTGGCATCTACCTATACTTATACTTTTCAATGGCTTACGGAAAATTTCTCGGACCCTAGGCATGTTGCACTTTCCACTGGTTCTTGAAAATTTTCAACAACTTTTCCTAGCTGAGACAGCTTGGAGAGACGACGTTTGTTTCAGGTGTCTCCGCTTTTGGGCTCCATCTCAAAAGTATAGTAAAACAGTACACATGGAGGATTCCATTGGATCATCTTTATAATAATAATTTTTCAGTGGCCGAGGCAACTTTCTTGAGCCCAAGGCACGTGGTTGAGCCTGACACTCGTTTAATGTTCCACCTCTAGACTTCATCTTTGTAGTTTCCCCGAATAGACACATGGAAGCTTCCACTAGACCCTTCCCCTGATCAGACTTTTCAGAAACTGGTGTATCTCTCTCAGGTTCTGAACACATGGAGGGCCCATGTGCTCATTTGGGAATCTGTCTATGGACTTCAACTTTGGAGTTACACGAAGGAAACACGTGGAGGATTTCTGCTAGGCTCCTCTCTTTGCACTTGACTGACTCGGGCTCGTAGTGCAGATATATGATATAATCCATGCAAGGGAACTCATTTATGAGATGCAACGAATGTAAGTATCCATGTGAGGGCACTCATTTCTCAAGGTGTATTCTCGAAGGGTGAAAATAATTGATTGTTACAGATCAAGTCATATGGAGCCACTTGATAATTATTAAAAAGATGGATTTATTACATGACAGAATAAAAGAATGATTAAGAATAATGTCAAAAGTTATAATATGTCATCCCAAGTCATGGTTGATCAATTAAGAAACATGATCAATTCACAATTCATCCACCTTGCATCTTTTGGGTGTAAATTTGTTAAACATCACTTTTTGGAAAAAAAATTGTAACAAACAAAGGATTCCTCAAATATTCTTCTTTTTGGCGGAAAATTTGGGATGACTGAGCGTGTCTAATTGTCTAAATGCAATTAGAATACTCTTGCATAAGGGGGTCAATATTTTTGAGAAATTTTGAGAAAAAACTATTTTCCTAAGGGATTGTGTTAGAAACTTGTTTATCTTCTTATGCTTTAAATTTAATCGCATGTCAAGATGGTTCACAAGTGTATAGCCATTGACAAGATCTCTGATACTGGTTCAACAAAAATTTCCCATATTAATGAATATAATGAACCTCAAATAAATTTGTGTTGATCACGAAGTATAATTTTGTTTGATGTTATTTCAGTAATGTTTTTAAATATTTTTTATTCTTATTATTACAATCTTAAGTTAAAATCTCTCTAAATCACATAAGATCTCCTCTATGTGTTAGAATTTTGGCATTTGCAATTTCATTATGAGAAGATCTATTCATCCTGGCAATGAAATAAAAAATGTGAAATCAATTTACTTTCACTATGTTGATAAATATTGTTTGTAATCTTATGAGTGTATCTTAAGTGCGTGATAAACTAGGGATTTCTAACATTTAATTGGGACTTTAACATGAGCCTTTGTGTTGAATTATTGAAGAATGTGTGAAATCGTGCATCTTTAGGACTTCATTGATACACACCTTCTGGTTGAAGGAATATTTTTTATATTTTGAAGCATTTTGTCTATGAGTGTTCTAATATTTTTAAAGGATCTCAAAGATCTAGTAAAATCAACTTCATTTTTCTTAAATTCCAACCAAAAAAATTCCCAAATGATAAATCCCACATGAACTACCCATGTTTGTACTGTGTATTGATAAAGGTTTAACAAATTTCCACTGCCAAAATATGCAGAAACAACCAAGATTTCAATAAATGTCTTTAGTAACCCCAAACCTTGTCAAGGAAACATCTCCAGTCTCTAGTGTGACAACTTGTGAGATTTAAATTATTTTGTATTGATCATATTTTCTCAAGTTTCTCATGAAAAATGTGTAAAGAAGGATCTATTGATCTCATTCACCAACACGGATTACAGAACAGGTCCTCTCACCCTTCTTAAAGCCACAAGCTAAAGTAGTGAGGTTAGGATCAAACCCTCAATAAGGTACTATCTATTTCTCCAATGCATAAGTGACAAAGAGTCAATTGAATCCCCTCCCTGGCTACAAAACTATCATATCATGATTCGTCTATCTCTAAGCATCTTGTCAGTTTCATGATGTTGCTCAGCCCTCACAGGAGAATCAATTTGGATACCAAGACCCAAGTGATGTTGTTTCTGGGGACTATTTTTACAAATGCATACACAATCCGACCTTGGTAATGTTTCTTACAATATTTAAGTACAAATACCTTGTTTAAATGTCATCCTTTATCAATACTTGTAAGATCTGTGCAAGATTACAAGTTCATTGTGCAATATTTCCAGTTTCTAGTAGTTATTGCACTAAATTTTCATCAATAGTGATAAATGTGGGTAAAGGAAGGTTGGATGTGTTAATCTTTGTAGAAATTAAGCATTGATAGACACTTAGCAAGTTACTTATAGTGTATCTACACAACTAAGGTTAAAATCATTAGTGGTGACTCTGTGTTGAATTAAAATTTTCATGATTACCAGTGTCTTAACCTGTGTCAAGTGAAATTTTTCATCTATATTTGCAAAGCTAGAGGGAGGAAGGTCTTTCTTCACTAGGGATCCTACTCAAAAGTTATTTTTAGAACTAGGAAAAGAAAATTTAGAAGGAAAACAAGTTTGGAAAGTTGTTGGAAATCAAGAATAAAAAAAGGAGACATCTATTTTGAAAGGTGATCAATATGTGGTTTAAGATTACCATATTTATTCAAGTGATTTTGAACCAATTAATCTTTATATAATTTTGAGTTCTCCAACTAGAGAGGGGCCATCATTTATGTCTGAAAACCATGCCTCTCAATTTTCCCTTGTTTCTTCCAAGTTTGATAGGGTTTTCCACAAAGCTGAGTCAATAGCAAATATCGATTTTGAAATCTATACTCATGTACTCCAAAGACCCCTCATTCTGTATCATTATATTTCTCCTGTAAATTCACTGCCTCAAGGCAATATGGCTCAGCCTCCACTTAGACCTCCTTTTGTTGTCAACACTTTTGGACCTATAGATTTTAGAGGTATGAATGGATATCCTAATATGGTGCCACAAGATGTCAGAAATATGTTTTCAAAGTTTCAAGGGAATAATGCCATCACTGGTGACCAAAATTAAAAAATATTTGTTAGCATGATGGAAGATTTCTAAATTGAGTTTGAAGACATCTATGTAAAGATATTTATTGATACTCTTGAGGAGGATACACATGACTAGTACAAGGCTTTACCAGATAATTTAATAGACTCATGGAATGAGATGAAAAATGCCTTTAAATTGCAATATGGGGATAAGACAGATCCCAGGTTCCTTCTATCTGAATTTGAAAATATAAATAAAATTGAAATAAATATGTTCATTATTTGAATGCTCAGTTTAATAAGACCTTTAATAGGCTACCTATAATCCTAAGGCCAAGTGATGTGTCCTTTTTGATAAAATATTCTGACACTTTTGATAAAAAGGTCGCTTATTACTTGAGAGATAAGAACCTAGGAACATTGAGGCAGGCTTTCACTATGGCGTTACAAATAGAAAATAACATCAAAGAAATTGGAAATCCTCCTAAGAGAGAAGGTGTTAAGTTGATCAATCCTGAAAATCCTCAATCAAAAAAAGTTGTGGATCTGGAAGAGGTTGTAAAATATTTGGTTGGAGCAATTAAAGAGATATCCTATAAACTGTCCAGAGAAAAAAATGGGATAGGATATAATTCCCGAGGTAAACATAAGCCATAAGGTCATGAGAGATTTGGAAATCACCCCAGAGGTGATCATAGACCAGATGACCAAGGAAAAGGGTCCATGGGGTTAGGAAATAGACAACCTCAACCCTGGGAAAATAGATTGGTTCCCGATCCTTTGACTACCAGGGTTGTTAATGTGGAGGATACCAATGTTATTTAGTGGCGTGATAGGTTTTTCTTACCACATCCCCATTGTGATGTAGATCAGGAAGTTGAGGAAGCTGATGATGATGAGACATATGATGATTTGTGCATGATGGAGAGTTGTGTAAAGTCACACCATGGGGAAACCTCAACTGAATTGATAAATTCCAGAACTATTTCTAGGATTTCGTTTCACCAGGTATTGCCTCTTCCTCCCATTAATGCTTTTTAAATTGATATGGTGCAAGAATTTGATCTTCCTAATCATGATTTTGAATACTTAAATACTTTGATGATTAAAAAGTATGGTGGAGGGATCCCTTTTTAAGAGGACATGCAATTGTTGATGAATGCAGTAGTTACTCAGGAGAAAGAATATAACACCAAAAGTAAGGTTGTCAAAGGGGGAGGGCCAAAAACTAAGCCAATTTTCTAGTTCTTACCTATATCCTGAAGGAACCCCTAAGAAAGATACATCTGGCAAAGGCCTAATTACCCAAAATAAAACCTTTACTCTTTCCCATGCCCAAACTCTGAAAAATCCTATACTATTAGAGGAAGTGGTGAATCTCCCTCCTAAAAATACCCTACCCAAATATATTTATTGTGACATATCCCAAATATTGAGTCAGATCAAGGTTACTATTCCCATTTTTGAGTTACTCAGGATCCATGAGCATAGGAAAAGGGAATTTGAATATTTGGGATGTTAAAGAAGATAAAATTACCCAAGGAAAGAGTGTGAAAAATGTAGAGGTTACTCCTATGATTGTAGAATAAAAAATACCACAGGTATTGGAAGAACTGGGAGAATCAGCTAAGGTGTATTTGGGATCTTCTCAGGTTGAATCTCATCTTAATATGGATCCATTTTTTAGCACTTTTATTATTAAAGATATGTTGGTACATAACTGAATTTTTTATTTAGGAGCCTCATGTAATGTAATGAATCTTGAGGTCATGAATGAGTTAAATATCAAGGTAACAACAATCTTTTGGTAAATGTACTTACTATGGATTCAAGAGAAGTGTCCAGGTAGTTGGGTATGTCAAGGGATTAGTAGTAGTACAGTTGGTAGCTTACCTAGTAAAGTGTTTAACCATGAATGTGGTTATTGTGGACTGTCATGCCAAATGGGGGATGCTATTATCCATAAAGTGGGCATCTAGTGTGGGTGGAAGTGGTACAAATGTACATGTCATACGACAACTATAGAAATTTAGGGTGAATCTTGTGAAGTTATACGGTGAGAAGAAAATGTTATATCTAATTGAGGACCCTAACAATGTTTCTTATGAATTATTGTATGCAGACGTCGATGTCGACAACTTTGTGGGTTATGCTGATTTTAAGGAGCATTAAATTGATGAGTTGCAAGTATCCCAAGCATAGGTCGGTTTTCTCTAGACTCTGATATTTGATGGGGTTTGTTCTAGATCTAGTAAAGGCACAAAAGATAAACCTTGGAAAATATGGCTAGGTAACAACTTGGATAGAAAATAAAAACAAGCATATGTCAAGTTGTTAAAGAAGATATCAAGACTTATTGGCTTAGTTTGTACTCATAATGGTAGGCACTTGAAACATTTTCCTTGACTAATTTGTTAGAATCAAGGAACACATCACTTGTATAGTGTACAATATTTTAGTTCTTTGGTTTTGTTTCTACATTTTTCTATTTTGGTTTCGACCCAGTCCTTAGCGTGACTAGGTTTCTATCCGGTTTCTTGGTTCTGATCTTGGGAGGATTGGTTATTTGTTTTTTATAATTTGCAAGCTTATTCTTGACTCCATTTTCCAATGGATTTTTTAGCACATGGTCTGCTATGTTGTTCTTACGGCACTCGTAGGGAGTTCCCATCACTCGAGTCGGAGCCAATGTTGGTGCTTAATTTAATCTCACCCTGTTTGTTCAAAATTTCTCAGTCCGCATGGTTTGAAGTATTTTATATCTCCCTGTATGGATGCATAACAAAATTTATCCTTCATTTATATTTTGTTTTTAGTCTTTTCCTTGGGTTATAGATCACACCGAGTCTTGGTATTATTTATAGTCTTATCTCCGCAGTGGAAAAAATTGTAATTTGGGAGTGAATGTTGGCTTTTCCCCTTCCTTTTATTTTTTTTTGGTCATGTTTTCCCTATCAAATTTTATCCCAATGACCCACATGGATACTTGGTCTTTTTCTGATTGGATGTACCATGACTCGGGTCTATTTAGCAAACTTGTCACTTTTTTTACATTTGTAAAAAATGCCAAATTGGTCCCACGTAGCTCCGAAGAATTCTAATCGGCTACTCAATGATATGAAGTAGAAGAGAAATTTATTAATTATGGTTCCTAAGATGTACATGTGTCATAAGAAAAAAAGTTGCGGGAAGGCGGGCCATTTTTTTTGTTTTAAGGCATTAGGGTGAAAGGAATGAAAATATAAAAGGAATGCCTAAGGTGCTGAAAAAGGACAAGTGGTGGTTTAAAAAGTCAAAGGCGGAGAGGTGGATATCGTCATAGAATTTTGAATATTTTGGCCTTTTTGTGAAAAGGGAGTAGAGTCTATAAAATGATCCTGCAACTCTGCAAGGGGGGACCAATTAATTTTAAATGTTTGAGTCAGCATTGAAAATTCAAAGCGAGGAGGCGGGTCACAAGAACACTTTGGAATTTTTTAAGCTCTATTTTAAAATGAAGTAAAAGTATAAAAATGAGCCTTGACTCCACTGGGGCCTAGATAAAAAGTTAAAAAGTGGAGTGGCAGGGCGCTGGGGCATTTTGAGATTCTCAGCTTTTGTTTTGAAAAAGAATAAAAGTCATAAATTAAGCTGTAATCCCATCCACATGCCCAGGAAAGCCACCTGTAAAGCCTATATCAAAAGCAGACGGGTGAGCAAAATTGTCCAAAAATGCCCAATTTCTTTAAGTGATACAAAATGAAAAAGGACTGCTAGGCCCACCTCAAACTAATATATTTTCCACGTGGAGGGACCATGCCTGTTTGGGGACCTACCCCTAAATTTTACTTTTGAAAGTGTGCATCAAGGAGACAAATGGAGGTTTCTTCTAGATCTTCCCATGCTTAGACATTTTCATGGCCGTTATAGACTTTTTTATACCATAAACACAAGGAGAGCCTACACTCATTTGAGTTCCCGCCTCTCGGTCTTACCTTTGGAGTTACCCCAAGGAGACACGTGGAGGTTTCCGCTAGATATTCCCATACTTAGACTTTTTAAGTTTTCGGTGCAACTTTGTCGGAACCCTGGACATGTGTAAGGCTCACGTGCTTGTTTGGGAGTTCTTCTTTTGAGTCTTCATACCAAAAAAGTCACTGAGGAGACACGTGGAAGATTTTGCTAGACTCTGCCCATACTTAGAATTTTCAATGGCCGAGAAAACTTTATCGGACCCTAAGTACATGTGGAACCTTTTGCTGGTTCTTTAAACTTTTTCAACAAATTTTCTGGACCAAGACACATGGAGAGCCTACACTTGTTCTGGGGTCTCCACTTTTTGGCACCATATCAAAAGTGCACCGAAGAGACAAGTGGAGGCTTGTGCTGGCTCATCTTTATACTGATGACTTTTTCAATAGACTAAGGCAACTTTCTTGGGCCCAGGGCACATAAAGAACCTGCACTCATTTGAGGTCCCACCTCTAGACTTCATCTTTGAAGTTGTGCACTGAACAAACAGGTGGAAGCTTCCGGTAGACCTTCCCATGCTTGGAATTTTCAGTGATCAATGCAAATCTATCAGTTTCTAAACATGTGGAGGGGCCCATGCTACATTTGGGAGCCAACCTCTAGATTTCACCTTTATAGTTGCTGCAACAAGGAGACACGTGGAGGCTTCCGTTGGCTCCTCTTTTCACTTGGATGACTCGGACTTGCAGCAGTGCAGGTATGTGATATAATCCATGTGAGGGCAACTCATTTCTAAGAATCACTGAATCCAAGGTATCCATGTGAGTGCATTCATTTCTCAAGGTGTATTCTCAAGGGTGAAAAGGTTTGCTTGTTAGATCAAACCATATGAAGCCACCTGAGAATTATTTAAAAGAGGATTTCTTGCATGAAAAAATAAAAGAATGATTAAGAATACTATCAAAAGTTATGATATGACATCCAATTCATAGTTGAGGGGCTGAGAAACATGATCAGTTCATGATTTATCCACCAGATAGATTTTGGGTGTAAATTTTTTAAGCATCACTTTCTGGAACAAAATTGTAACAAACAAAGGATTCCTCAAATATTATTCTTTTGGGGGGGAAATTTGGGATGAGTGAGTGAGTGAAATTGTATAAATACAATGAGAATACTTTTGCATAAGTGGAGTTTAATTTTTCTGAGGTAGTTTGAGAAAAAGACCATTTTCCTAAGAGACCGTCTGAGCAACCTATTTATCTCCTGTGGGTTTTAGATTTAATCACATCAAGATGGTTGACAATTGTATAACCATTGGAAATCACTGAGACTATTCAAGAAAATTTCCTCTATTTGATGAATCTAATAAACCTCGAATAAATTTGTGTTGATCACGAGCATAATTGTGTCTGCTATTATTTTAGAATAATTTTCAGGTAGTTATTATTCTTGCTGTCACAATCTTATGTTAAAATATCTCTGAGTTACATAAGATATCATGCATGTGTTAGAATTATGGAATTTGTAATTTCATTATGAGAATATCTTTCATTTGGTAATGAAATAAATAATTTAAAATCAGTGTACTTTCACTATGTTGATAAAGATTGTTTGTAATCCTATGAGTGTATCTTAGGCATGACAAACAAAGGATTTCTAACATTTAATTGAGTCTTTAACATGATCCTTTGTGTTGAATTCTTGAATAATGTGTGAAACCATGCATCTTTGGGCCTCTATTGATACACACCTTTTGGTTTGAAGGAATAATTTTGGCTATTTTGAAAGCATTTTTTCTGTGAGTGTTCCAATATTTGTAAAGGCTCTCAAATATCTTTGTAAAATCAACTTCATCTTTCTTAACTTCCCACCAAAAAAAATTCTCAAACGATAAATCCTACATGAACTACCCCTGTTTGTACTATGTATCCACAAAGGTTTATCAAATTTCAACTGCCAAAAGTATGTAGAAACAATCAGGATTCAATTATTGTCTTTAGTAACCTGAACCTTTTCCAAGAAACATCTCCACTCTATAGTGTGACAACTTGTGAGTGTTAGATTGTGTTGTATTGATCATATTTTCTCAAGGTTCTCATGAAAATGGTGCAAAGAAGGATCTCTTGATATCCTTCACCAACATGGGTTACAGAATGGGTCCTCTCACCCTGCTTGAAGGCATGACCTAAAGTAGTGAGGGTAGATCAAACCCTCAATAAGGTGCTATTTATTTCTTCAATGCCTAAGTGACAAAGAGCTAGTTGAATCCCCTCCTTGGCTACCAAATGACTCATATCATGATTCGTCTGTCTCTAAGCATCTTGCTTAGTTTCATGATGTCTACTCAACCCTCACAAGAGAATCAATTTGGATACCAACACATATTTGTAAACTATATTCTTTCAACATATAAGCTTACAATTATCTATCGGACCCCATTCCACATACTATACACATTAAAAATTTACTAAGGAATTATTCATAACAAAATACAAACTATCTATTTCACCACTATCAAAACCTTATTGTACTCTTACATGTCTTAAAAATTCATGATCTTACAATGTCCTAGTTTCCAATCTCATAATGTGACACGTGTTCTAATTTACTGTTTAATTTAGAGTTGAGACAAAATTGATATCATATGATCGACAAGATTGTGTGGATTAACACAAGAATCAAAGGATGTTTACTAGGTCATTCTATGATCGATACTCTCAAATATTGGATTTTCTTTTAATCGAGAAATTTTTAATACTAAATTGAAGGTCGGGCAATTGTAGTACTTGAAACATAGTCCAAGAACATGGAAAAATGGAATTTGGTACTTATCAGAATATGTATACTATCCATAAACTACTTATGAAACTAAGAGAACCCTCCCATTTTATAACAAAATCATGAATCTACTAAAAACCCACATTCTCCAATTCATTCTATTATAAACACTATAAGTCTCTTATTGAACATTTTTCATCTAAATTTCCATCTATGGTCTAGTTTCTATTATCGTAGGACAAGTTCATATGTTATAGATGGCTCCAGAGATAATAACATAATTGTGTCATGAAAATATCTTCCCACATTCCAACAATCATATTATTATTTGAGTACTTTGTTTGGTCGATCTAGGAAAGACATTTTATTTCAGATAAATGAAAAATCAGTCAAATGATCACCTATTTAAACACATCCTCTTGAGGATATTAGGTAAATTTTTGGTTACTTTATCACATTGAATCTAAGAAGGCCAAAAGAAAGCATGGAAGAATCCAATTCCTTAAATTTTTATTGTAACAACAAGTTGTTCTAAAGATATTTGTATTGTTGTCTTAGCTTAATCATGAACCAAAATTGATGTATCAAGTGTTTCTTGTAAAATTGAAGCCTGATTTTAAAGGATTTTTCTATATTTATTATATCACATGTGTCTCATCATAGGATTTAGGGAAAACACAAGAGTCTTATCCCTCTTAAAATTAACTTGGTATAGAATATATCACTCAACACAATAGTGAAGGTGTGGGGAGGTAGTCCAGCCCAAAGATCCTCTAATCCTCTTTTCAAGTTAGAGCACATGAGTTACAATTTTTTTTTAGGAAGTTCCTAATTTTACTGAAATGCATTCATAATAGTAATTTAGTGTTGTAAAAAAGTAGAGAAGAAACAAATAAACATGCACAAGTCTTAATGAAAGTGAGTGAAGAGATACCTAAGATAGATTTGTAGCACCCATAATAGGTAGAGTGATAATGTTACCTAACCCCGATGAATCTTTCCATATCATTTGCACATCATTAGATATTTTTTGAGCATGTTAATGTTAATCTGATCAACCTTTGTTCTCATCGTGAGTTATTTGGCATGCCTTCAAAACATGCATGTTAGGAAAATCTCATCAACCCTAATTATCCTTTTTCATATTTTATTATTTACCATCACAAGACAAATATTTATATAATTTAGGAAAAAAAAATTATTCGATTAGGTAAAAAGTAGATTTTGAAGGGATCGAGAACCTTGTACAAACTGTAAGATAATAAATAAATCATAAATATGAAAATACAATGAACTAGGCCTTACCTAGCCAAAGATGAAACAAGAAGACAAACCAAAACCCTGAAGAAGGAAGCACAAAATGGAGGAAGGAATCTAAAACGGGAAAGGCAAAAATGCTTGGCTGCCCACATGGAAAGCCTAACATCCTTGAAACTTCCCTCTTTGAGATCTGAGATTCATCTTAGAAGGAGAGATATCAATTTTTTACTTTCTTTTGTTGTTCACTACCTTCCAACCATCACCCACATTAGGATCCACATTCTCATCAGGGTGAACTAGTAACAAAATTTCAAGAACCTCCATGTTTTCATGATTTTTATTCTACTTGGGACTAGGATATCTAGGCCAAGAGGCCCCTCCCTTACACACCATTTGAGTAGGAATCTCATCCAAACTAGTGGGAGAGGTTACATCCTCACACAACTTATCCTCTTGTTTATCCTTAAAAATAACTAATTCATTTTCAGTATCATTTTCCTCAAGTCCATAGACAATAAGATTATCTAGATTAAAATATTTCCACCAAGAAAACCTTCCTTTAATATGTTTTTTAACCATATGATAATCAGAATCTAGATGTCCCAGAGAAAAATGCGTTCTACATCTGAAAGGAAACACTTCATAATCTAGTTTTATGCCAT